>BRDA01008272.1:118887-136448 GCA_036984385.1 Crenuchus spilurus | reverse complement strand
CCCCCCCGACCCAAAATTTTGGTGAAAAAGGATGATCACCAATTTTTTTTTTTTACTTGGCCTTATAATGAAATATAAAGTCATAATAATGAGATTAACTCATGATAAGATATAAAGTTATAATAATGAGATACAAATCAGAATAAAATTCTGATTCTGACAAAGTCATGATGAGGTTTATTTAATATATGACTTTGTATCTCATAATTATGACTGTGCATCTCATAATTGGAAGATGGAAAATGGGCTTCCATACTTTTTGGAGGTCTTTGTGTACTTAGCATATTACACAGCATTTTAATCATAGAAATGTTACTAGCATACAGGTTCATCATAAAAGATGTATAAAAATAGAAAAGATCAGTATATATGACGGTAGTTGTTTTTAACTGTCTCCACAATTTTTAAAAATTTTTTTTTCCACTTTCATCCTTTGTTTCTGTAGAAAATGCGTGGTGAGGCAGAAGGCAAGCAGCCTATGTTTGATGCCCTTGAGGGCGAGCTGGCTAAGGCTACTGCAGTGAGTGAACGCATGGTACAGGTTCACAGAGAGAGAGATGCTGAGCTGGACCACTACAAGCAGCTACTGTCCAGCCTACAGGAGCGCTGGCATGCCGTGTTTGCCCAGATCGACCTGCGCCAGCGTGAGCTGGAACAGCTGGGCAGGCAGCTGGGCTATTACCGTGAAAGCTACGACTGGCTCATCAACTGGATCGCAGATGCCAAACAGCGGCAGGAAAAGATCCAGGCTGTGCCCATCACTGATAGCAAGACTCTGAAAGAACAGCTTGCTAAGGAGAAGGTACATTAATATATTCTTTATAATTCATTATGAATCCTATCATCCTAATTATCAGCTATAATATACACTGTGTGTCCAAATGTTTGTGGACACCTCTTCCAATGAATGCATTCAGCTATTAAAACTGCTCAAATTCTTAACACACAGAAACTTCTGGAGGAGATTGAAAAGAACAAGGAGAAAGTGGATGAATGCCAGAAATATGCCAAGGCTTACATCGATACCATTAAGGTAAATTTGACTTATAATGTACATGTTTGCATATTTCTTTCAGTCATTTTCATTTCTTTCAGTCAAGTGTCATTTTCCTCATGAAGCACGTTTAGAAAATGTAATTTTTTTTTGCAGGACTATGAACTGCAGCTGGTTGCTTACAAAGCTCAGGTGGAGCCTCTGACATCTCCTCTGAAGAAGACAAAGATGGATTCTGCCTCTGATAACATCATTCAGGAGGTTAGCTAATGTTCCCATTGTTCTACCCTGGTACAATCTTTTTTCTGTGATAAAGCTTGTGAATATTTCTAATACTTTTCGTTTCCCCTACAGTATGTTACTCTAAGGACACGCTACAGTGAGTTGATGACATTGACCAGCCAGTACATCAAGTTCATCACAGACACACAGAGTCGCCTAGAAGATGAGGAGGTGCGTGATATTTCAAGGGACCAAACCATACTAAAAAAAAAAAAAAAAAAAAAAACACATGCTAACACTAACTATCTGACAAACTACTCACCAACAAAACTACATGAATGTACATACTTAATGTATGGATGACTAGACAGTACTGGGTTGAGGCAGCCCTAATATTATTTAGGAGTAATACTTAATTGTTATAATAGTCAATGTAATTAAACATATTGAATGGCTCTATCCATAGCTAGCATTGAAGCTACACATCACACATCTTGAAACATTGTATGAAAAGTCGTGCATATGTAAGCATAGATACTATATGTCCAAATGTTTGTGGACACCTCTTATAATGAATGCATTCAGCCATTTTGAGTTGTACCCATTACTGACACAGATGTACAACTGCACACACACATCTTGTCTAGTCCCTGTAGAGAAGTACTGCCAATAAACTAGCAGTTAAACATAAGATCCATTACACCATGCTTCATTCCAGACGTGGCCTTTACTTTTGGGGTGAGGTTCGGTGGATATCATCCAGCATCTTCACCTCCCTATACACTTGTTGCTGAATGCAATCAGATCCTCACAGCAATGCTCTAAAAAATCCTATAGACAGTAACTCCCAACAAAAGCAGGTTAAACTCTTGTATGAGCAGGTGTCCTAATACTTTTGTCCATATAGTCTGTTTTCTGATAGAAGTTTCAAAATGAAACTTGAAAGATCTGAAATCATGTAGACCCTCAGCACATCTTTTAAAACCAGTGGTAGACAATTAAAATATCACTAGAAATATCCTGAAAACCATGTGGTTCAAGTCTGTACAGAAGCTACTTTCATCTATCCTTTTCTACTTTTTATACAGCTATCTATCTCTCAGTATCTGTCAAATCTTACTATAAGCTTCAGACTGACTTTATAGTCTTAACTTTCACTGAATTAACAGAATTCCTTCCCCCATTTCTTTCTAACCCTAACCTTTTGATTTCTTTGCTTCTCTTAACTGCTTGCCAGTGCTTTGTCATGATGATTGCTTGTCTTGTTTGGGCGTTGAAGAGGTAAAAATTTCACTCTGCTTATGTCCTAAATAACATACCTCTCCTTTATAGTCTGATTGTGCATCTTTTCATGTGATTAGATGGAAGGAATGATCTGATTCTCATAGCTTATTTGAAAAGTAATTTCAAAACTTTTAGTTTGGCTACCAGTAAACTGATTTTGATATTTGTACTTTATATTAGAATGACACATATATTTATATTTATTACATGTTTATACTTTCAGATTTTCATGAGCTGTAATTAGCATTAAAATAATACAGGCTTGAAATATGTCACTTTACATGTAATGAATATAAAATATGACAGTCTACCTTTTTATATTAAATTATGAGCAAAAAAATGTTATATAGATTTTTTGTTAAAATTTATACAACTTTAATACTTTTCATAATTTTATATATATATATATATATATATATATATATATATATAATTACGGTACTTATAAGAATGGTAGTAGCACTGTGAGAATTAGACACTTCTTTATTTATTTTTTTTCCTTTTTTTTCCATTGTGCAACTATTGTTTTCACTCGCTGTTCTGCTTTGCTGCATTTCTATGGTAAATGCTTGGGAAAAATCAGTGTTCTTTCAAGCACTATCTGTTAAATGCTTTCAATAGTCTTTTCAGTATATAGAATTTATAGTTTCCACTAGCTTTAATTTTTCCAGCAGACACCTCATGTGGGTGACTGTAAACACTATTTTTGACATTGATATTTCTAATAACACTTCAACCTTGTCTAATCACAGGTCAAATATGTTAATGTGTTTAATCACAACATTTTTATGTTTAAAAAACAGCAATTATTTATCCCCAGAAAAAGCATTGCATATCATTAAATCAACGTGCTTTACTTGCCAGTTTAGCAGCCTGAACTGAGCAAATGCTTTCATTTGCATGGTCTTGTAGTTAAATATTGTGAAGAAATGTCTCTTGTCTCCATACATTAAATATAATCATATTTCTATAACCAAAATGATTGAACTAAACAAAAAATGATTGCCCTATTCTCAGATAACTTAAAATAACCTTAACATATGTCCCGTATGCAACTGTCTTTCTAAATAACCTTAACACGTAACATCCTGTCACGCCTGATCATAATCGTAATTCTCTTTACAATTTGCTTCCACTAATGCAGAAAGCTGCTGAGAAACTTAAAGAGGAGGAGAGGAAAAAAATGGCTGAAATGCAAGCCGAGTTAGAAAAACAGAAGCAGCTAGCTGAAGCTCATGCAAAGGCCATTGCCAAAGCAGAGAAAGAGGCACAAGAACTCAAGCTCATGATGCAAGAAGAAGTTAGCAAAAGAGAGTTTGTTGCTGTGGATGCTGAGAAGCAAAAACAGAATATCCAGCAAGAGTTGCATGAGCTCAAAAACCTCTCTGAACAGCAGATCAAATCAAAGAGTCAACAGGTAGAGGAGGCCCTTCTAAGTCGAGCCAAAATTGAGGAGGAGATCCGAATCATCAGACTTCAGTTGGAGACAACAGTTAAACAGAAATTCACTGCAGAAACAGAGCTGAAACAGCTTAGAGACAAGGCTGATGAAGCAGAGAAGCTTCGTAAAGCAGCTCAAGAGGAAGCAGAGAAGCTTCGCAAGCAGGTCAGTGAAGAGACTCAGAAGAAGCGCAAGGCAGAGGAAGAGCTGAAGTTGAAGTCTGAGGCTGAGAGAGAAGCTGCTAAGCAGAAGCAGAAAGCCTTGGAAGATCTTGAGCAACATAAAATGCAAGCAGAGGAGGCAGAGAGACGCATGAAGCAGGCTGAGATGGAGAAAGAGAGGCAGATCATGCTTGCCCAGGATGTAGCTCAGAAAAGTGCTGCTGCTGAGCTCCAGTCGAAGCGTATGTCCTTTGTTGAGAAGACATCCAAACTTGAGGAGTCACTCAAAGAAAAGCATGGAACTGTCATCCAGTTGCAGGAGGAAGCAGAACGGCTCAAAAAGCAGCAGGAGGAGGCAGACAGGGCCAGGGAAGATGCTGAGAAAGAGCTAGAAAAATGGAGACAAAAAGCCAATGAAGCCCTCCGGCTTAGGCTCCAGGCTGAGGAAGAAGCCCACAAAAAGACTCTTGCACAGGAAGAAGCTGAGAAGCAGAAAGAAGAAGCTGAGCGTGAGGCCAAGAAACGGGCCAAAGCTGAGGAATCTGCCTTGAAGCAAAAGGAAATGGCAGAGCACGAACTGGAGAGGCAGAGGAAATTGGCCGATTGTACTTCTCAGCAGAAGCTCTCTGCTGAACAGGAACTTATTCGTTTAAGGGCTGACTTTGACCATGCAGAGCAGCAGAGATCTCTGCTTGATGATGAACTTTATCGCTTGAAAAATGAGGTAAATGCTGCAGTGCAACAGCGGAAGCAGCTTGAAGATGAACTTACCAAAGTAAGAAGTGAAATGGACATACTTCTCCAGCTCAAATCCAAAGCTGAGAAGGACAGCATGTCTAACACAGAAAAGAGCAAACAACTCCTGGAAGCTGAAGCTGCAAAAATGAGAGACCTTGCAGAGGAGGCAGCTAAGCTCCGTGCAATTGCTGAGGAAGCCAAAAGGCAGAGGCAGGTAGCAGAAGAGGAAGCTGCCAGACAAAGAGCAGAAGCTGAAAGAATACTGAAAGAAAAACTTGCTGCAATCAATGAAGCTACTCGTCTGAAAACGGAGGCAGAGATTGCACTCAAAGAGAAAGAGGCTGAAAACGAGCGCCTCCGAAGGCAAGCTGAGGATGAGGCTTACCAAAGAAAGGCTCTTGAAGATCAAGCAAGCCAACATAAGCAAGACATTGAAGAGAAGATCAATCAGCTGAAGAAGTCCTCTGATGTTGAATTAGAAAGACAGAAAGCGATTGTAGATGAAACTGTGAAACAGAGACGAATCGTTGAGGAGGAGATCCGTATCTTGAAACTTAACTTTGAGAAGGCATCATCTGGCAAACTTGATTTGGAGCTGGAATTAAATAAACTAAAGAACATTGCAGAGGAAACTCAGCAGAGTAAATTGCGTGCTGAAGAGGAAGCAGAAAAACTTCGCAAACTTGCCCTGGAAGAAGAAAAGAGAAGAAGAGAAGCTGAGGAAAAAGTTAAAAAGATTGCTGCTGCAGAGCAGGAAGCTGCACGCCAGCGCCAGGCTGCCCAAGATGAGGTAGAACGTCTCAAAAAGAAGGCAGAGGAGGCCAACAAACAAAAGGAGGATGCTGATATGGAAGCTGAGAGACATATCCTTGCCGCAAATGAAGCAGCTCTGAAATGCAGTGCTGCTGAGCATCAAGTTCAGAGTGTTCTTGTGCAACAGAAAGAAGACAGTCTTGTACAGCAGAAGCTAAAGGAAGAGTATGAGAAAGCTAAAAAGCTGGCTCAAGAAGCAGAGAAAGCCAAAGAACAAGCAGAAAAAGAGGCTGCCCTTCTTCGTCAGCAAGCAGAGGATGCAGAGCGTCAAAGGCAGGCCGCTGAAGTTGAAGCGGTCCGTCAGGCCCAAGCTCAAGAAGATGCCGAAAGGTTAAGAAAGGAAGCTGAGTTGGAAGCAGCCAAACTTGCTCAGGCAGAGGCTGCTGCATTGAAACAGAAACAGCAAGCTGACACAGAAATGGCAAAGCACAAGACACTTGCAGAGCAAACCCTTAAGCAGAAATCTCAAGTTGAGCAAGAACTTGCTAAGGTAAAACTACAGCTAGATGAAACTGACAAACAGAAATCCCTCCTGGATGATGAGCTTCACCGACTTAAGGATGAAGTCACTGATGCCGTTAAACAGAAAGCACAGGTGGAGGATGAACTTTTTAAGGTTAAAATTCAAATGGAGGAGCTTGTGAAACTGAAGCTGAGAATAGAAGAGGAGAACCAACGCCTTATCAGAAGGGACAAGGATAATACTCAGAAGTTCCTCGCAGAGGAAGCAGAGAACATGAAAAAGTTGGCAGAAGAAGCTGCTAGACTCAGTGTTGAGGCTCAGGAGGCTGCACGTATGAGACAGATAGCAGAGTCTGACCTTGCTCAACAAAGAGCACTTGCTGAAAAAATGCTCAAGGAAAAGATGCAAGCTATTCAGGAAGCATCTAAACTGAGAGCTGAGGCTGAAATGCTTCAAAGACAAAAAGACTTGGCTCAAGAGCAAGCTCAGAAGCTGCTTGAAGACAAACAGCTCATGCAGCAACGACTGGAAGAAGAAACGGAGGGCTTCCAAAAATCATTAGAAGCTGAGCGCAGGAGGCAGTTAGAGATCACAGCTGAAGCAGAAAAACTGCGACTTCAGGTGTCTCGGCTCAGTAGTGCTCATTCACAAGCTGAAGAGGAAGCTAAGAAATTTAAGAAGCAGGCAGATGAGATCAGTGCCCGTCTCCATGAGACTGAGCTTGCTACTAAAGAGAAAATGACAGTTGTTGAAAAACTGGAAGTGCAAAGATTAAGCAGTAGCAAAGAAGCTGATGAGCTACGGGATGCAATTGCTGAACTTGAAAGAGAAAAGGCTAAATTGAAAAAAGAGGCTGAAGATTTGCAGAAAAAGTCTAAAGAGGTATTGTGTGAAACATGGCATAAATTTGCAGCTAAAGTCATTGTTAACCCCCTCTCTGAAAACTAACCTTGCTTAAATGAGCATATACAGATTCATTTTACTTGCTACTGTCATACTCTGTGATTTATATACTAGCGCATCTCCAAAAATGTGAATATTATGATTTTTTTTCATAATTTAGATCAAAAAGGTAAACATTACATGTAAAGTAACATATTTCAAACCTATTTTATTATAATGTTGATACTGTTTAAATAATTATTGATATTTTGGATTTCTGGTTTTTATGAACTATAAATCATACTGATCAACATTAAAACAAAAAGGATTTAAATATATAACTTTACATGTAATAATTGTAAAATATGAATGTTTACCTTTGTCAAATAAATTATGAAAATCAATTACATTTTGTTCTAACAATGTTCATTTTTTTAGATGCACTAGTAATTCTGTTAATTATTCCCTACTAACCACTTTTTTTCTAGGATATATTATCTACTTTCATTGATTATAGTTAATGTTACTAAAAACAACTAGGATAGTTGAGATGTTTTTAACAATAAAATTATGGCTTGTATTACGGTGTATTGATGTAAAATATTTGATTTAATGCTTCTTTCTGTTCCTTTCTCTAGATGGCAAATGCTCAACAGGAACAAATTAAACAGGAGAAAACAATACTTCAGCAGACATTCATCTCAGAAAAGGAGATGCTGTTGAAAAAAGAAAAACAAATTGAAGATGAGAAAAAGAAGCTGGAAAGCCAATTTGAAGAAGAAGTCAAGAAATCCCAAGCTCTAAAAGAGGAGCAGGAACGTCAACGGAAGCAGATGGAAGAAGAGAAAAAGAAACTTCAGGCCACTATGGATGCTGCTGTCAAGAAACAAAAAGAGGCTGAGGAAGAAATGATCAACAAACAAAAGGAAATGCAAGAACTTGAGAAGAAAAAGCTTGAGCAAGAGAAACTACTTGCTGAGGAAAACAAGAAATTACGTGAAAAGCTTCAACAGCTTGAAGTTGTTCAAAAACAACAGATATCCCACACTCAAGAAATGGAAATCCAGACTGTTGACCTCAATGGCCAAAGTGTCGAAGTGGACAGCAGAAATGGGGACTCTGTCTTATGTTTTGATGGCATCCGTGAGAAAGTACCAGCAAGTCGTTTGTTAGATGTAGGCCTGTTAAGCAAAATGGATTATGACAACTTAATCAAAGGCAAGGTCACTGTTGATGAGCTCAGTCAAACAGAAAAACTTAAAACATTTCTTAAAGGCAAGAACTGTATTGGTGGATTGCTTGTTCATCCAAACCAAAAAATGCCCATCTATCAGGCCATCAAAGAGAAGAAGATTTCTCCTGGTACTGGTTTAGTACTACTAGAAGCACAGGCAGCCTCTGGCTATATAATTGACCCTGTTAAAAACAAGAAACTCTCTGTTAATGAGGCAGTGAAGGAGGGACTCATAGGGCCCGAATTACATAACAAAATGTTGTCTGCTGAGAGGGCAGTTACTGGTTATAAGGATCCTTATACAGAGGCAAAGATTTCCCTCTTTGAGGCTATGAAGAAAGGTCTTATTGTAGAAGACAGTGCCATCAGACTGCTTGAGGCACAAATTGCAACAGGTGGAATCATTGACCCCATCAATAGTCACCGTGTATCGACTGAAACAGCCTATAAGCAGGGTCAGTTTAATGCAGAATTTAACAAAATTCTTATGGATCCTTCAGATGACACGAAAGGATTCTTTGACCCAAACACCCAAGAAAATCTCACATACTTGCAGTTGATGGATAGGTGCACTACTGATCCTGAAACAGGCCTGCTTCTGCTACCTATTACAGAGAAGGCTGTTCTTAATGCCAAAACGTTCACTGATGAGGAAACCAAGGATATATTCAACAAGACAACAGTATCAGTGCCATTTGGAAGATTCAAAGGAAAGACGGTCACTATATGGGAGATCATTAATTCTGAGTACTTCACGGAGGACCAAAGAAAGGATCTCATTCGTCAGTACAAAACGGGCAAGATTACAGTAGAGAAGATCATCAAGATTATAATCACTGTTGCTGAGGAAAAAGAGAAGAGGAATGAGCTTGAATTTGACGGTCTCAGGGCACCTGTTCCTGCAGCAGAACTCCTTGAATCCAAAGTTATTGACAAAGACCTCTATAACAAGTTACACAAAGGAAACACAACAGTCAAAGAAGTGTCTGAGATGGATACTGTACACAAAGCTCTGAAGGGTTCGAACTGCATTGCTGGAGTAGTTGTTGACTCAACCAAAGAGACCATGTCATTTTATCAGGCCATGAAGAGAGATGCAATGAGGCCAGGACCTGCTCTTGCCCTTTTAGAAGCTCAAGCTGCAACTGGATACATCATAGACCCTATGAAAAACCAGAAGCTTACAGTCGATGAAGCTGTCAAAGCAGGTGTTGTGGGGCCTGAACTACATGAAAAGCTTTTGTCTGCAGAGAGAGCTGTCACAGGTTACAGAGATCCTTACACTGGACAAACTGTGTCCCTGTTTGAGGCAATGAAGAAGGATCTAATCAACAAAGATCAGGGAATCAGATTCCTTGATGCACAACTGGCAACAGGAGGCATCATTGACCCTGTGAAAAGCCATCGCCTTCCACATGACATTGCTTGCAAACGGGGATACTTTGATGATGAAACAAATATTATCTTGAGTAATCCAACAGATGAAACGAAGGGCTTCTATGATCCTAACACACAGGAATATGTTACATATCTTCAGCTTCAGAAGCGATGCATGACTGACAAAAAGACTGGTCTTCAACTCCTGTCCCTGTCTGAACAAGCAATCAGTGCCAAAGAAGAACAGAAGTACTCTGAAGCACAGACAAAAGAAGCCATGACACAGGCAACATTAGAGGTCCAAAGCGGTCCGTTCAAAGGAAGGAAAGTTACCATCTGGGAGATAATCAACTCTGAATATCTCACTGAGGAACAAAGACTTGATTTGATTAGACAGTACAGGTCTGGAAAAGTGACGATTGAAAAAATAATAAAAATTGTGATCACAATTGTGGATGACAAAGAAGCCAAGAAGCACGAACAGTCCAGTTTCAAAGGGCTCAGAACTCCTGTTCCTGCCAAATCTCTGTTTGACTCCAAAATTATTGATAAGGCTACCTTTGATATGCTGCAACAAGGTAAGAAGACTCCAGAAGAGATCAGCAAAGACAGTTCTGTTAGCAAGTATCTACAAGGCTCTGAAAGCATTGCTGGTATATATCTTGAGCCTACGAAAGAGAAAGTTAGCATTTATCAAGCAATGAAAAAGAAGTTTTTGAGACAGAACACTGGAATTGCTATGCTCGAAGGCCAGGCTGCTACAGGTTTCATTGTGGACCCTGTAAATAATAAGTTCCTCACAGTTGATGATGCTGTTCGAGCAGGTCTTGTGGGACCTGAGCTTCATGAGAAACTTCTCACTGCTGAAAAAGCTGTTACTGGCTACAAAGACCCATTCACAGGCAACAAGATTTCCTTGTTCCAAGCAATGCAAAAAGAGCTTATACCAAAGGAGCATGCAATGCCTCTTTTGGAGGCACAGCTTTGCACAGGTGGAATTATTGATCCAGTTAACAGTCATCGAATTCCCATTGATGTGGCATGCCAGCGAGGTTATTTCAGCAAGGAGATGGCCAACAACATAGCTGAGACTTCAGATATAAATAAGACCTTTTCTGACCCTGACACTGATGAGAACGTATCATATAAACAGTTGAAAGACAAGTGCATGACTGACCCTGAGACAGGCTTAAACCTCTTACGTCTCTCTAAACCACAGGCACCAACAGTGGTGGAAAAGACTTATCTTTACACTGAAGAACAAACCCAGAGTGACCTATCAAGTACTCAGGTTGACCTACCAATTGAAGGCCTTGCTCAAGGTTCAATGTCGCTTTGGGATATCATGAACTCAAACCTACTACCTGAAGATGAGAGGTCAAAACTACTGGATGACTATCGTTCAGGGAAGATAACTAAAGAACGGATGATAATTATAATCATTGAGATAATGGAACAGAGAGAAATCATCAGAGGGGAGAATATCAAGACCTGCAACATGGTCAGACGTAGAATCACCTTTGAAGAACTGTATAATGCCCGTATTATTGACCTAGAGACCTACAACCTGCTGAAGCAAGAGAAGAAAACTATCCGCGAGGTCATGGAGTTACAGAGTGTTAAACAGTACCTGTTTGGTACAGGCAGTGTTGCTGGTGTGTTACCTAGTTCCAATTCTAAAATCAGTATTTATCAGGCAATGAAGAGGGGGCTAATGAAGCCAGAAGATGCACTTGTTCTCTTGGAGGCACAGGCAGCCACTGGGTTTATCATTGATCCCATCAGAAATGAGATGCTCACAGTTGATGAAGCAGTTCGCAAGGGAGTGGTCGGGCCAGAAATTCATGACAAACTTCTGTCTGCAGAACGAGCTGTCACTGGGTATAAGGATCCATATAGTGGTAAAATAATTTCCCTCTTCCAAGCCATGAGAAAAGATCTTGTTCCAGAGGACTATGCTCTAAGGCTACTTGAGGCTCAAACAGCAACTGGAGGAATCATAGATCCAGAATTCAACTTCCATCTTCCAGCAGACATTGCAACGCAGCGTGGCTATATCAACAAAGAAACATATGAGAAACTGTCTGATGAAGTTAAGGGATATGTTGATCCCATCACAGAAGAAAACCTCTCATATGCACAGCTACTCAAGAGATGCAAGATTGATAAAGATGGATTACATCTGTTCTCTTTGTCTGAAAGAAAGCCAATGTTTAAGGGTCTCCGAAAGCAAATCACAATAGAAGAATTGATCCGTTCGCAGATCATTGATGCAAAAACAGTCTCTGAGCTCAATGAAGGCCTCATAACAGTTGAAGAGGTAAGTGATAGACTCAAGAAATACCTTGAGGGCACAAGCTGTATTTCTGGAGTGTATGTGGAATCAACTAAAGACCGCCTCTCCATATACCAAGCCATGAAAAAGAACATGATTAGACCAGGAACTGCATTTGAACTGTTGGAAGCCCAAGCAGCCACAGGATATGTGATTGATCCAATTAAGAACCTCAAGCTAACCGTAAGTGAAGCTGTGAAGATGGGAATTGTGGGCCCAGAGTTTAAAGATAAACTCATGTCAGCTGAGCGGGCTGTCACTGGATACAGAGATCCTTACACAGGTAAAACTATCTCCCTCTTCCAGGCAATGAAAAAAGGCCTGATCCTGAAAGACCATGGAATACGTCTTCTCGAAGCTCAAATTGCTACTGGAGGAATCATTGACCCAGAAGAGAGCCACCGCTTGCCAGTGGAAGTGGCCTACAACCGTGGCCTCTTTGATGAGGAAATGAATGAGATTCTCACTGACCCATCCGATGATACCAAAGGTTTCTTTGACCCAAACACAGAGGAGAATCTAACATATCTACAGCTAATGGAAAGATGCATAACAGACCCACAAACAGGTCTTGTGCTTTTGCTCTTGAAGGAGAAGAAACGGGAGAAAACAACATCCTCCAAATCATCTGTTCGCAAACGCAGAGTCGTCATTGTTGATCCTGAATCCGGCAAAGAAATGTCTGTGTATGAAGCTTATCGCAAAGGGCTCATCGACCACCAGACATACCTTGAACTTGCAGAGCAGGAATGTGAATGGGAAGAAATCACAATGACATCATCTGATGGTGAAGAGAAATCCATAATCATTGACAGAAGGTCAGGTCGCCAATATGACATTGCTGATGCTCTGGCAAGAGGCCTCATTGATCAATCTAATCTTGACCAGTACCGCTCTGGCAACCTTGCCATCACAGAATTTGCTGATATGTTGTCTGGAAACATGGGTGGTGGTCGCTCCCGTTCTTCTTCCTTTGGATCCACTTCCTCCTATCCAATGAGCCCAGTGCCCTCTATTAAAACCCCTGCTACTGTATGGAATGATCCAACAGAGGAAACTGGCCCTGTGGCTGGAATTCTTGACACAGACACCCTAGAGAAGGTTTCAGTCACTGAAGCTATCCATAGAAATTTAGTGGACAACATTACTGGCCAAAGACTGCTGGAAGCACAAGCTTGCACAGGCGGCATAATAGACCCATCAACTGGGGAAAAGTTCTCTGTTGCTGATGCTACCAGTAAGGGTCTTGTAGATAAGTTAATGGTTGACAGGATCAACTTAGCACAGAAAGCCTTCAATGGATTTGAGGATCCTAGAACCAAAGCAAAAATGTCTGCTGCTCAGGCCCTAAAGAAAGGCTGGCTATATTATGAGGCTGGTCAGCGTTTCCTAGAAGTGCAGTATCTTACCGGAGGACTTATTGAACCAGAGCATGATGGAAGAGTTGCTCTGGAGGAGGCTATTAAGAGAGGCATCATTGACGCTCGCACAGCCCAAAAGCTAAGGGATGTGAGTGCATATTCAAAATACCTCACATGTCCCAAAACCAAATTAAAGATCTCATATAAGGATGCAATGGACAGAAGCATGGTAGAGGAAGGAACTGGACTGCGACTGCTGGAAGCCTGCTCACAGTCTAGTAAAGGTCTTTACAGCCCATACAATGTCAGTGGTGCTGGGTCTGCTACTGGCTCAAGATCTGGGTCCAGGACAGGATCTAGATCAGGCTCAAGAAGAGGCAGCTTTGATGCGACTGGCTCTGGGTTCAGTATGAACTTCTCATCATCCTCCTATTCTTCCAGCAGTTATTCTCGCAGATATTAATCCTGCTCCCAATATGGATTCTCTAAGCAAATTCTCAAAACTCTCAGTAATACAGTCATGCGCTCCCACATCAGTTCAATCACTACAACTGAATATGATGCAAAAACTCTACTTATATGAAAAAGACTTATTTATTTTTTATTTGCATGTGTTTGCCATAGAAAAGTGCATTCCAAAAACTACCAGGATGTTTTTGCTGGGAACTGGTAACAAGGTCCCAGCTTATGTAGTTTGGATGCTTCAATACTATGCATTAATAATTATCTTTAAAGTGATGTCCTTCTTCCATTTTGATTCAGATAGTTTGTATTTAGGAGTAATGTTGTTTGTTCCTAATTCAAATATCATTACTGGTTTTATTGGGCTGTTTAGTATTGCTAATTACTTTGATTATTTCAATATTTTTAAATCAAGAGAACCCTTTAATTAAATACTACTTACAGCCTACATTTTTACATGTAATTTCATTTGTATTTTTTTTTTCTCAAGTTAATATACTAGAAAATATTCCAAGGTAGAAATTAAAATGTTTACTAGATGCAAAATTATATGGATGTTTATTGTATGTCTGTTGATGATGTGCTTATAGGTAATATAGCAGAATGTATAAAGACAAAATTACATGACACTTAAATTTGAACACTGGAGCAGGAAAGCACACTTAAAGCAAAAAGATCTATGTCACTAGTTTATCTCCCACTACCAGAACTGTACCTCTGATATGGAAGGCTTTACCTCATTAATATGTGCACATTTTCCACAAGTGCTTTATAAAACAAGCTATTAAAAATCCTCATCACCCCTAACCACCATGAAACTGCCCCAAGCCTCTCAGTCATTTCACTCAAGTGGTCCTGGTGTAATATACCAAGAAGATTTAAGATGTCTGGTTCTACCTGTTCTCACATCTGGAGTCCTGATTGCGATAATGAAAATGTTTTACCTGTAAGTTAAATGAACTATTTTTAAAATAAATATTCAATTACATTTTTATGTATTTTTTTACTCCAATGTCTAATCTTTATTTTTCATTTTATGATTGACAGTGCTAGTGTATCTTCAAAAATTACAATATCATAATAAAAGTTCATAATCATATTAATAGTCAAGTTAATTTATTATAATAATTGTATATTTAAATTCATTATTTCTAGCATATTTTCATTAGCTATATGCCTTTCTGATCAACAGTTAAACAATATGACTTTTATTGTTTTTATTGATGATTTTTAGATTACTTTTTCTTTTTTTCTATCCTGCAGAACAAGGAAATGAAGCACGTGTGTAAGAATCTTTAATGATGGTGTCTTCTCTTCATCTCTGTTTATATTTTAACAGATTAAGTTATCCAGATGTGAAATAAGGGAGGACAGCATTAGCATACTTCAAGGCAGTGAAATTAATGTCTGCCAACAGCCTTTACCTGCAGATATTCCGGTAGGCCTTTTATAACTACCATATTAAACACTGAAAAGTGTACACATTTGCTTTCATATTTCATACTTTTATTTTATTTTAAATATTTTGATCATGTATGTTTTTTACATTTATCTCATAGTCATGGCTTTTTTGTTTGTTTTTGTTTTTAGATCTGCAGTGAGCCTTTCGCCCCTTTCTTCCTTTGCTCTTTGCTCGTTTGCACAGACAAAGTAAAGACTAGAGTTGCCCTCTTGGATATCATGCCAGGAACTGACTTTTATGGACTGAGCATATTTTGGCTTTACAGTGTATATCCATTATAATTTGGCTTAGAAAAAAAATCTACTCAGAACATTTTTGGTTTCAAATCTTTAAGTTCTTCAATTTTAAGTTTAGCAAATGTTTATCTTCCAATACCAATTAGGATGCTTATGTCATGAGTGACATTTTCTATGCATTCCCCTTGTCTTAACAAGTATGCACTACTGTTTTCTAAAATATTTGAGGTCAGCCATACTAATTAACACATATTAAAACTAGCAGTTCAATGTACAGATTTTTTATTATGAGTTTATTTTATGGGGGTACATTTACTGCAGGTTTCTTCTCCTTCAACAATAAAGAGATATGATATTTTCTTTTTGTTGCTTCTTCAAACTGCTTTTTTGTCTTCCCAAAATCCACTGTTATGTTTTTTTGAAAGTACTTGACTTGTGTATATCTTCATATTTTGTCTCCATTTTTCTTATTTTTGATATCATATTCTGTAATATATTTGCTTTGCATGCTTTACTAACTTCATGTCAGATGTTTTAAACAAATGAGATGAAGGAATATTATTACATGATAAATGTCACCAGCATAGTGAACAGGTTTAAGAGTGAAAACAAATGCAAACTGACTGGTAGATGAGAGATTATATAATGACGTGAGGAAATGACACTTCTTTTAAGAATAACAGCATATTCTAATGTAAATAAATATATTATGGAAACATTGGTTATGTCTGTATTTAATATATATATATATATATAATGTTTGTGGATACCCTTGCTAATGAATGCATTCAGCTACTTTAAGTTTCACTCATTGCTGACACAATGTACACACATACACACACAGCTTTCTGTGAACTTTGACTTTCTGGAACACATAGACATGAACCTGTTGTCACCATGTCTAATAGCAGGCTAGGCTAGAGTGGTATAAAACCCCCAGCACTAAGATGTAGAGCAGTGGAACAGTGTTCTCTGCTCCATCCAATACTTTTGGGATGAGGTGGGGTCGTCCAACATCCTGAACGCAAGCAAAATGTAGACGAAAGTATAGGCAGTTACTCTTAAGCTCTTTTGACAATGAGTCGCAATACTTTTGTCCCTGTATTGCAAGGTTTGCCCTTCAACCAACTAATAAACAGTATATAAATTACAAATCACACTAAGGTTCATTAACAGCTCTCATTGAATATTTCAGGATTTTCTTATTCTGTAATTAAAAGTATCCAAGGGTGATGCTTAGATTGCTTCCACAATTGATTATGCATGTGAATAGTTCTGTAGACATTATCTATATACTGTTCTTGTATGTCTGCCATTAAAGCCAGTGAGGAAGAGTCCAGAGGTAACAACACTCACAGATGGTCTGGATTTTTCTGCTCACTCTACTGACAACTTTGCTGGCCTTCCTGCTCTATTCTTGCCCATGCCGGCAGTTTCAGAAGTAAGTTATAAGGTAGGTCCCCTAAACGACAAAGTATATGATTTTTAAAATTTAGATAATGTTAAGATAAAAAATACTGCTAAAATTAAATCATTCTATCACTACAGGAACATTTAAACTGCTTTAAAGGAATGGTTTAGTGGGAAAACATACAGGCAATCCCTTTACTGTAGATGCAGTCCAATAACCAAGGCATGTTTGAGTCACACATGATGCTTCTATGGTTTTGTAGTGGAGCTATGAATCCATTCATCCATCCAAATCATATATGCATTCAAATTTGTGCCATTTCAAGAAGCTTATATATATATATATATATATATATATATATATATATATACACACACACACACACAAACCGGATTACAAAAAAGTTGGGACACTAAACAAATTGTGAATAAAAACTGAATGCAATGACGTGGAGATGGCAAATGTCTATTTTATTCGTAATAGAACATAGATGACAGATCAAAAGTTTAAACTGAGAGAATGTATCATTTTAAAGGAAAAATATGTTGTATCAAAATTTCATGGCGTCAACAAATTCCAAAAAAGATGGAACAAGGCCATTTTTACCACTGTGTGGCATCCCCCCTTCTTCTTACAACACTCAACAGATGTTTGGGGACAGAGGAGACCAGTTTCTCAAGTTTAG
>BRDA01008272.1:45703-118787 GCA_036984385.1 Crenuchus spilurus | reverse complement strand
CCTTTAGTGAAAGGCAATTTTACCTGCACATATAGTGAATGACATATCATATGTCTTCTATCCATATCATTTATAATCTGGAATTTATATATAAGGCAATATATTCTCACCAGACTGCACACATGGAAATCACAGATTTGACTTCATATCTTATTTTGCAGTAATAAAACGGCAATTCTGGTGAATATTCATGTGTATACAGTTTGTGTGTTTTGTGCTTTTAATACATATATTTTGTTGTATTTAAGGGTTGCATGCAGCATAAGATTTTCACTCACTGATACAACTGTGCCAATGTGAAATGTGATGTGACAATAAAAGTGATTTGATTTGATTTCATGTCTATGAAATATTATCCTGCCAATCTGATGATTTGCCTGATATTTCTTTAATATTGTCTGCAGTGCAACAGTCCAGTTTCTATGGCTACATGGGGATGCTTCCAAAGCGGTATACACAAGGAGTAATGACTGGAGAAAGTAAGATGGTCCAGCTTTTTTGACATACAGCAAATATATAAATATCTTACCTGTGTGTGTGTGTGTGTGTGTGTGTGTGTGTGTGTGTGTGTGTGTGTGTGTGTGTGTGTGTGTCTGTGTGTGTATTAAAACATGTTTCTTCTCCAAGGCACCGCAGGCGTGATCATTTCTCTCAGCCGGATCTTCACCAAGCTTCTGATCAAAGATGAGAGAAAGAACACCATCATCTTCTTCCTCATCTCCATAAGCATGGAGCTGATGTGCTTTATTCTGCACTTGCTGGTGCGCAGGACGCGTTTTGTCCGTTATTACACCAGCCTGGCCCGTCAGGGGCTGTCCCATCCCAAAGACCGATCCAACCACGGCAATCAGTACCAAGTCCATCATGATGTAATTACAGAGGAAGTAAGATTTGTAAGTTTTTCTATTTTTTGAATCGTAGATCACGTATTTCTGAGATGATAAATTAGTTGCATTACACAAAAGAAAAACATTAATTTGACATATTTTTCCACTTACCCCAGGTTGGAGTTTGGCTTCTTTAGTTTAGGACAGGAGCTGCAAGGCTAATTTTGCTAACAAACACTACAACCCATTAGTCACCTAAATAGTCCAGAGGTTTTTGTCAAAATATGTCACTAAAACATCTGTCAACTCAATGATACAACATCCACATTCCCAAATAGATCCTGAATGTCTTGACCTGGGTCTTTTCTCGGAAAACTGCATGTTACTTCTTGCTGTTCGTGCAGGTCCACTGGTTTTATCTGGGTGAATGTGCTCTATAGCTCACAGAGAAGGTGAAAGAGCTTGATTTAGTGCTAGAGGCTGTTCATTTCATTTATGTAGGCACTTCAGCATGACAATGTTTCTCCTCCAAGTGATGGATGGAATACTAAGCTCTGCTACTTTGTGCCAAATATTTTCCCATTTTTTGGTGTAGTGGTACAGTCTGAATGAGAAAAATATTACATTTACTGAGAAGAAGTTGGAGATCAAAATCAGCTTGTGGGTGAATAAAGACCTAATATAATATGCTCCATCTGAGCAAATAAAACATTTCCATCTCGGAAACGTGCCAAGACCTGACTAGCAAAAAAGATCAATGTTACATAGACATGTAAGTTGTTATGGTTCCACAATTTAGTCTTGTTTTGCGTATCTTTTCTTTGTGAATACTGCTGCTCTCTGAAACTCTCGAGTTATTATGCTGGGTGTTCCCAGGCTCCACTGCCTTGAGACCTAGGGGCTCTTTTTTAATCTCAACAAATTAAGGAGAGTGGTTTTAGTGGCTTGGCCAGGCACTTAATCAAGTAATGGCCCTCTTCGCATAGCCTCTACAGAACTGCTAGCACATCAGAGGAAGATTCATAATAGCTGAATTCAGTACCGGCTCTAACAAGGTTACACAGACCTGATTGTTGCTGCCACTGGTTTTGACATTTTTTTCATTGTCACTTCATACTTTATAGCTTCACATCATCTAATAAGGTGCAAAATGACTGACTTCCTGAAAACAACAGCCTCTCCACCCTGTTTCCGTGTAGCTGTGATTTTTTTCCCAGTAAAGATTGGCCTGATGTCATCTCTCTTCCTTCAAGGGCAATGGTGCAGTGAACGTTTCTCCTACTGAAGATGGCAGTGCAGAGACAGATTATACTGGCACCAATACATATGTGAGATTTGATGTGCCAAAGCTAAAGATTAAAAGGAGCTGGCCAGGCATCAAGGGTAAGATCATCATAAGTAATCATCATGATTCATTAAATTAGCTTACTTTACATGTGCCATTTAGAGGAGGTCTTTAAAAACAGGCATTTCAGAACAATGGAGTCACACATTCAGTGAGAGTTCAAGGCCTGAACACCGGTGCATACACTTCTCCACGAGCTTAAAAATCTCATTCAAAATACAAAAACAAAGTGATGCCAGTGAGACTGGGATTTTAAGGCGCCAAGACCAGTTTGAAGTGTTATACATGATATACATTTTCATGATATATGTTCATATACACAGATCAGCTGTAACATTCAAATGACCCTATATATCTATACTCATTGTCCATTTTATCAGCTCCTCTGACTGTATGACTTTAATGATCAGAACCCCCACAGAGCAGCCATTAATTGGGTGGTGTATCATTCTCAGCACTGCAGTGACACTGACGTGGTGGTGGTGTGTTAGTGTGTGTTGCACTGGTATGAGTGGATCAGACACAGCAGAGCTGCTGATGTCACCTCAGTGTTGCTGATGGAGTCCACTAACCAAAACTATCCAGCCAAAAGCATCCTGGGAGCAGCATCCTGTGATGCAACAACAGATGAGCTACTGTCTCTAAGTTTACATCTACACAGTAAATCTGTCAGTGTTAAATCAACACTATTAGAGTTAAATTAACACAGAGGGTGTCAAAAAGTAACACTCTCAGTGTTAATTTAACTCTAAAAGTGTTGATTTAACACTGGCAGATTTAACACACCACCACCATGTCAGTCTCACTGCAGGGGTGAAAAGTATCCACCACCCAAATAAGACCACCTGTGGGGGTGTTGATCAGTGAAGAACAGGTGAAAGTAGCAAAGTATACAAAGAAACAGATGGACTACAGTCTGTTATTGTAGACCTACAAAGTGCACCTGTATGATCAGTGGACAATGAGTATAAATACATGGAGGTGGTTTTAAAGTTGCTGATTAACAATATTGAATTTTTAACTATTCGTGATGAATCTCTGATTCAAGTCAAATATCAAATCAAAGCATTGACATCAGTGGCATCTGCCATCCTAATCAACATCCTCTTTATTTCAGATATGATCCTGCATCGTTATGTGGTTTCCCGTGTTATTTGGACCTATATGCTGTCGATTGCTGTCACCTACTTTATCACACTGTGCTTGTTTCCTGGTCTGGAGTCAGAGATACGTAATGTCACACTGGGAGAGTGGCTGCCAATCCTCATCATGGCCATCTTTAACATGTCCGACTTTGTGGGCAAAGTGAGCTCCTGAATAAAAAACACAGCTATTCAGTATATTTTGTTCAACTGTATCAGCTGTTTTGATGCAGCATTGACTGTTCTGTTTTTATAGCTTTCCCTAGAAAATAAACCACTGCTGAACTCATGCCTGTGTTTGCAGATCTTGGCTGCTTTGCCATATGAGTGGAATGGGATACGCCTGCTTTTCTTCTCCTGCGTGAGGGTGGTCTTCATCCCTCTCTTCATCATGTGTGTGTACCCGGCACCGAAACCTATACTCAGTCACCCGGCATGGCCCTGCATCTTCTCCCTTCTGATGGGGATCACCAATGGTTACTTCGGCAGTGTGCCCATGATTCAGGCTGCTGGCAAGGTGCCACCAGAGCAGAGAGAGCTTGCAGGTGAAAACTGATGCTGTTAAAAGGTCAAACATGCTAAGGTTGCTCGTTGTGGTTGTAGGGACCAGTTAGCATTATTCAAATGAGAACATGAAGTCAACAGATGCTGACTAGCCTTCACGCTCTTAAAATGATCATTGTAGATGAAGAAATTAACCCTTTCATGCGTGAATGATGAAAGAAATCTATCATGATTTCTCTCCAAAATGATTTTATCCGCCTTTCAATCTGATAACATATGTCAGTCATTTTTGTTTACCATGTGTTTTGTTGTGCTTGCAGTTACTAACCACCAGTGGGGCATGACGAGAGAAAGAAGCTGTCATGCAATTCTAACATTAAAACCAATACATATAGAAGATAATGACATTAACTGTCCATCATGCATGAAAGGGTTAAAACAGTCTGATTTACGCAGTTTCCATTCATCACATGATATCAATTGCACACTGACACTGAGGTTTATTTACAAAATTATAAGCAACAACTGAAAAAATGATAACAACACTATCACTTTAGCATAAGCTGCACTGTTGGCACTGTTTGCTTAGGTTACTCTGGATGAAATATGACTATAATATAAACTTCAAACATCTTTCATTCATATACATCGTTAACGAAACCCTCACTGAGTTGCTAACAAAAGTGCACTATTCTGCATATACACCTCATGTAGAACGTAGAACCTCAAGGTGCGCATTGCTGTATTTGGTTTGTGATATATATGTGGCACCTGTGTAAATATCACATATGAATGGAATATAAACATCTGTAGAAGACATTTTAACTGATATCACATTAATAGTCAAAGAGGAAGTGTTACTTTCATTGTTTTTTGACCAGTGGATCATAGTCATTGTATTTCCGTTCAATTTGAGCCTAATTCAGGCTTCAAGATGGTGGCTACTGCTTCAGTAGATACACATACATTATATCATTATATGTTTTATCAGCTCCACTGACCATATTTGCACTTTGTAGTTCTACAATTACAGACTGTAATCCATGTTTGTTTGCATACTTTGTTAACTCCTTTTCTAGCTTGAAGCAAAAGCATAATAAAAAATACCATGGTACTACCACAAGGAAACCATTGCTACTACCATACCAGTTTTTTGGACACCAGTATGATGGTAGTATCATGGTATTTTTGTAGAGGTTGTATGTGCAGTTTATGGTATTTTTGTAGAGGTTGTATGCGCAGTTTGCCGGATTCAAATTACTTGTTACATTACTGTTACTTGCTAGCTTGTTAGCTAGTTAGCTGCAGTGTACAACAGCTACATCTGGCCTAATGGGACAAATTGGTCCATTAAATGTTTTTGATTTATTGGCTCATATATGCTAACATTGCATTAATGGCTGTAGGGGTCAGTTAGCATTATATGAGTGAGAACATGAAATTGTTTGACATTAATGCATTATTAGCCAGATTACCATTTTAGATGAAGCAGTTAAAATAATGTATGTTTCTGTACAATGTTAGCATGTGAAAGACTCATTATACACAAGTTTATATGTGTGTGAAGCCTGGCTGTACATTTAAATGTTTTTTTTTCTATTAACTCTTTTACAGGAAACACAATGACTGTGTCCTACATGGCTGGACTGATGCTGGGCTCTGTGGTAGCCTATGCAGCTTACCGTTTCACTGCACCAGGCTCAGGTCTCCACTCAGAGACTGATTCAAACTTCACCCTGGGTTATTAGTGCCCTTCAACTGCACTCCACAGCCCCACAAATTGCATTCATTCCTCACATCAATCTCATCAGGTGGCACTGTTTCACATGTAGCAACTCAGCAGTCCCCACAAATCAAAGCTCCAGCACAGCCATAGTTTGTCCTGGCTGCAAGGCTGCTGAGCCATTTTGAATGTAGTGAAGTGGGGAAAAGAATCTTGCTGACATTGTAAAGAGCTGTATGTAGCCTATGCTTCATTGTGTTGCTTGTTCACATTAAATGGAAGTGTTTGGTGAGTTTAGAAGGGAGATATGTGCTGGTTGCACTTGGCTTTTCATCACTGACTCCCTCTGACTGACCCTCCTGTGGTGGTTTATGACAGGAAACGATGAGTCTTTATGCATATATGCTATAGAGGAGGACTTTACTTGGAAACTCTCATGGCTCCCAGACTGTTGGCATCAATCATCTCCAGAAATCCTGTCTCATTGGTGTTGTTGGATACAGGCCAAAAGCCAGTCCTTGAGATGAGAAAGCTGTCATTAAATGTGCATTATGAATGTTGGGCCTATTTTGCTATGGCAAACTGAATGTGGATCTCACTGAATAAAAGCTTTTTTGTATATTTTCTTTTGTTCTCCATGTTTCTGTATCATTTTACTCCAAACTCATAACAACTGGATACAGTTATCTATAAGATTACAGGAAAAAATACCCAATTTAATGATCTGCAAATGGAAAATAAATCAGAGAGTGGGGCTTCCTCACTTTTTGTGAGGTTTTGGTAAGACCGTCTTACAAAATGTATGTATTTGATCAAATATAAACTTAATATTTATGTATTTAATCTAAATTAATCCAATTCTGTGTTTCTGATGATACATCAAATGTTTCATTCAAAGCACAGCAGTTATTAGATCATCAACCAAAAAATTAAACATGGTCCTTGTGGTTCAAAAATGATTTGATTATAAACTAGCTATTAGCTTTAGCACATAAAAAAGAGATAATTATTTTACCGCTCCAACCATGGGGTGGCATCCCTTTGCACCCCCATCAAATCAAATCTGTGGAATAATTTGAACACTTGGATCTGAAACATGGACATGCTTTGAGGAAATGTTCTCCACTTTGCCCAGCAGATGGTGCTGTTGCACAATGTTTCTACTGTGATCGAGTCTGAATTCTAGTCTTAGGCAAAATTATTATTATTTTGATATTTGAATGTATTTCTGGGTTTATTACATGAGGCTCGGGTCTTTTCTCTTGGTCCCTCCACAATTACCACGGTAAACATCAGCTTCACATTGCATCAAACTTTTCCTTGCCTCATAATAAGAAACATGAATAATGGATGCGACCAATGCATTCTGTGAGTGAAGGTTGGACTGTTGTATTTATGCTGGAAGTGTCTGGAGGAAATCAGAGTTGGTCTCTGGGGCTTGAAAGCTGACATTATTCAGAGGTTTGCTTATTTTGATAGACATGGTATGCACTGGTGTATGCATACCAAACAAGTTGTGTTGATGTGATGAGAGATCCTCTGACTCCTTATTGTGGACCAACATTGCTGGTCAGAACAATCTGTGTTCCTGATATATTTTCAAAGAACAGATCCACATGTAAACAGTTAGAGGCCTGTGCAGTCAGAGAATGGCACGGTACATGTGGTTTAACAGGGCCTATGGAAACAGATGGCCTGCTGTGTTTGTGTAGTATGTATAGAGGTGAGTATATTGGACAGCCCCAACACACAGCTTGCTTTTTCACTGAACGATGTGATGAAGTGCAGCACTGTTACTGACAGCACTAACCACAGATCCATGTCCATGGTCTCACTCAAGGTACACTATAGCCATGCCTGTCAACATGAAGAGGCATTCTGGACCTTATCTGAGCCTCTGAACAGTTTACCCACTGGAGTCTGCCCTGTGAACATCAGAGGATGGAACTGGAACACAATAAGACATAAGCTTAAAAATAACTCTGGAGAAGTGACTATCAGTAGAATGCTTTGGCAGAGCTTGTGAAATCAATGACTGTGTCTTAGAGGTTTAAGGCAGATCTGTCTGTAATTTGTCTAATCTATTCTGCGATAATTTATTCCTGAGAAACCTGCTCTGTTGAGGATTGGCACCATAACCCACAGTGGATATTCTCTTAATAGTCAAAGTGCCATGAAAGCGTTATTGAGAAATATTTAAATACAATGTCAGACATTATAAAACCATCAAAAAACATTTGCATTTCTATCTCATTTAACAGCAAATAATAATAATATGCAGTGAAACCTCAGTTTTCTTCATTAATCCATTCTAAAGTGACTGATGAGAACCGAAGCAAGTGATAATTGAAGCAATATTTCCCATAAAAAGTAATGTAAATTCAATTACTCTAATTAAGACACTCCAAAATATTAACAAAAATACATTTTTATATAGAACAACTATAGTTTTGCATACAGAACACAATGCAAAATAAATACAAATGACTACTGAAATGGATAGATGAACATTTAACATCACTCTTACAGGTTTATGCTCTGTTTTAGAGTGTGCCGGTGTGGTCTGGCCAGCAGCCTTTATTTTGTACACCTTTCTTTTCAATAAATCGAAGCAATTTTACAGCATTTACATTGGTTCAATGGTCATGACATTTTTGCATAATATAAAGAACATCTGCTGATCTTACATTATGCATAAAAATTTTAATCCCACTTTTTTAACAATTATAAAGGCAAAACTTTACTACAATTTTAACTGTTCTCGTGCAAACATAATACAAAAGTTGTGGGTGTGCCTTAAAATAGTGTGTCCTTATGTCTGCTACATCACCCTTATTTGCCTAATGCATCTGTGTACATGTAATCTGAAAAATATTATATAAACTGTTTCATACATTTCATATTCATATTCAGTGACATTTCAAGCCATTTTTTGTGTTTTACTGTTGATCAGTTTGGGTTATAGCTCATGAAAATCAGAAATGCAGAATCTCAAATTGCTAGAATATTTAATTTTGTGTAAATAACTATTCAAACTGTATCAACATTACAAAAAAGGATTGAATTATGTCACTTTACTTGTAATTAATATAAAATAAAGAATACATGATTTTTTAAAATTATATTCTAATTTTTGGAGATGCACTAATATACATTTTGCTGCTGTGACACTGCAGTCTACGTCAGTTTTTATTTTATTTTATTTCAGTTTTATTTATCAGGTTTATTTATTTATTTATCAGTCTAAAAATACACAGCATAGTCAATAACTGGCAGATTTTTCTACATTTGTTATAATCACTTGTCAAAAATACTGATGCTATATCAGGTGGTTGCCTCAAAATTCAGTCACACAGTGAACGTTTGATATTTCTAGTTCACAGTAAAAGAAAAACTGCACCCTATAACACATTAGTCTGCACAAACATTTAAGATCTTTATGTGGTTTGAGAAGTTTTGGTGATGTATTTTCTGTAGAAATGATTGGGCTATTTAGGTGAATATTGAGTTCTAGTGTTTGGTAGCATCCTTACGGTTTAAACCCCCAATTAAAGAAACAGTATTCAGGATTTGGACTCCACTCATGCCTTAGCTGACAACAACCTGAATAATGGAAAGTTGTGTAGAACAGATTTTCTATTATATTGCATCTTTTTTTCCCACAATGCATTATTGACACATTCATTTATTTGCATACACACATAGCCTATACTGTATATTATACTGTATATATAAAATCATACACTAAGGTCACCATGCCCCATGCCAAGCATCACTTAGAGGATATAAAACCTCCAGTACTGAACTGTGGAGCAATTGCTTTCTCTGTAGTGATGGTGCTCCATCCAATTCCTTTAGGAGGAGTTTGAGTGGGGTTTGTGTTCCAGACCTAATCATCAAGCATCAGTACCTGACCTCACCTCACTACTGCTCACAGCAATGTCCAACATCTCGTGTAAAGCCTTCCCAAAAGAGTAGAAGGACAAACTACCATGTTAAAGCCCTTTATTTCAGATTAAATTTTAGACAAGCAAATGCCTTTAAACTTGAATGTAATGTCTATGATAATAAAAATAACATGTTTAAAAGTGAACCTCTTAAAAGTAATAAAACATACTGAAAGTGAATGTCCTCCATATAGATAAATTAAAGCATGCATTTATCTACAACCCTGCTAATTACAGTATTTACTGTACGCACAATAAAACTAGTAACCTGTTCTCATACCCCAATCAACCAGTGACCGATTCATAGTAACCGACTTTGAAAAACTTAAAAGTTTCACTAGAACGTTCCACATGATATATCTTACACAGTTCAATGCAGAGTTGGTCTAATTACAGTCAGTCCACTGGGGGACTCAATGGTTGGTAACTGGGTTTGGTCACAATGAAGGTGCTAATTCTGGCCTAGCCGCAGGAGGCTGTGCGCTGCCTGCTCGTCCTGTCGCTGATCATTTTTCACTCTGCTCCAGTTCCGAAGCGCCATGCTTTCAGCAGCCTGCAACACTCTGGAGGAGATGGATTGTCCCAGTAGAAGTGAAGGAGGCCAGGACATCCAATTCATCACTTAGACTCATCTTCTATCCCCATCCAGCGCTCTAATCGTACACGGCCTCCTCCTGTCCCCACTACCTGATCACACGTAAACTCAATGCCATGGGGATCTGCTGGGCTTCTTGGCATGACCTTGAGAGAGAAGTCCTATTGAGAGACATTTTATCACAACTAGTTTTTTGTTGCCCTCTCCTAAGCTTTTTGCTGTTGTTTTTAGTGTCTCACCCACATTCTTGTACATTTTGTTTTCCTCCATTTATGTGTTGATGTCTATTCTGCCATTGTTGTTCTGCGTGTTCAGGCGTGTATTCTCCTGGGAGTCCTGTGAGAACTCCAAAGCATCTCTAGATACTGATAGGACTCTCTCACCTAAACCTGGATTCTTTGCTCCTGATTCTCACAAACTCCCCAGTAGACGGCAAGGACATAGCCAAGGACAGACACACACACACATACCACTTTGATAGTGTCCCCTATAGCTTTCTATATCGGGCGAAGTATCATTATTCTCAAGGCTGTGAAAGTTGCTCTGTGCCTATCATGTTTTGCTAACATTTGTGTTATGAAAAGGACGCCTATCTGCTTCCTGCCAGGGCATGTCCTGTAGGATATCTCTCTGTGACCACACCACTCGTCCTTGTCCTTACCTACTGTAGAACGGAGATGGTTAAATATAAAGTAGAAAGTAGTGTAAGTACCAGCAGTGAAGGTGGAACAATTGCAATGAGGTGATTAATGTCTCTGTTGGACCCTTTAAATCACTACTTATATGTATTTTAACAGTTAGGATCATTTAAAAATGGTTTGATGAAAAATCTCATTAACACATTTCCCCACTTACTACAGCTGCAAACACAGACTTACAGAGCGTTTTATTACGAACACTAAACTAATACTGAGTAGGGCCTCCATTTGTTCTAGAGACATCTTCAGCTCTTCATGGCATGGATTCCACAAGATTTTGGAAATTCATAGAGATTCATTCTGTGAATCTCCACTTCTAACACATCCTGGAGGTGTTCTGTTTGATTCAGATCTGGAGAAGAAGCCACGTTTATGAAAACTTTTTGAGACTATTTTTGTGATGCACTGCATCATCACTCTGAAAGAAGCCATTAGAAGATAGTCAATTATGGCCATGAAGGGATGTCATGATGGTCAGGAACAACACTCAAATAGGCTGTAGCAATCAAGTGTTAATTGATTAATATTAAGAGGACAAAAGTATACCAAGAAACAGAACCTCCACCAACCGGCACTGTAAATACAAGGGAGGATGGGTTCATGGATTCATGCTGTTGGTGCCAAATTCTGACCTTAACATCTTAGCTCCACTGCAGAAATCGAGATTAATCTGTCCAGGCTACATAACTTTAACTGTCCAGTTTCAATGAGCCTGTTCTTAACTGAGAGAACTGGCAACCAACACCATCCACTTCTACGTCTTCTGTTTTTCTTTAGCCCATTTGATTGTAGGTTCAAAGTATTGTAAAA
Organism: Crenuchus spilurus; assembly: GCA_036984385.1. Lineage (NCBI taxonomy): Eukaryota > Metazoa > Chordata > Actinopteri > Characiformes > Crenuchidae > Crenuchus > Crenuchus spilurus. Next base: position 107,196 of record BRDA01008272.1, on the reverse strand, counting down.
TCTGAGATATTTCTGTTCTGCTCACAATTGTACAGAGTGGCTTTTGAGTTACCGTAGCCTTTCTGTCAGCTGGGACCATTCTGGCCATTCTCAATTGACCTCTCTCATCAACAGGGCATTTTCATCTGAAGAGCTGCTGCTCACTGGATGTTTTTTCTTTATTGCACCATTCAGAGTAAAGTCTAGAGATTGTTGTCTGTGAAAAACCCAGAAGACCAGCAGTTAAAGAAATACTCAAACCAGCTTGTCTGGCCCCAACAATCATGCCACACAGATCATATTTTTGCTAATGTGAACATTATCTGAAGCTGGCTTGTATCTGCAGTATTTTATGCAATGCTGCCACATGATTGGCTGATTAGATAAGTGCATGAATGAATAGATATTCACTTGTTCATAAAACACAAGTGTGTGTCTAGATATATTCACTGTCTGAATTTTGCTTCTTTATTTCTGAAGTGGAACTGCAAGGCACATTTATTTGAAGTATCATCAAAATTAATCTGGTAACATAGACCTCCATTGTTTGTTAGCTACCTTAGCATTTAGCTCCAATGTAAAACTCAAAAAGCAACTACCCCTTCAGTGGGTGCTGGGAAGGACATTAGACTGTAGCCAGGGCAGAGTGCCAATCCATCGCTGGGCACACAGTCATATCAAGGCAATTTAGAGTACCCACTTCACCTGACCTTCCTGTTTTTGGACTGTGGAAGGAAACTGGAGATACCAGAAGAAAAAAAATGCAGACACAAGAAGAACATGGAAACTCCACCCAGAACCCAAGACCACAGCCCTGAGAAGCTTAGGTACTAACTTGTGCTTGTGTAATATTGTCAACATAGTTAGCATAGCATATAGCAAGTAATCAAACAAGTTATCGAAGATAACTGAAAGTAACTGTTTTTGCCTATGAGATCCCAGTGATGGTGGACCTGGAAAAACAAACCAGGATACAGTTGGTGTCATTTGCTGCTTAGAAGAAGCATTACTAGGATTCTTGCAGTGATGAATGTGCCACTCTGTTCAGTCAGTGCGAAGAGCAGCTACCTGAAACATACTCTTTACCCATGAGCCAGGCTCTCTGACCTACATCCTCCTCATTCATCAGCTACACTGATGCACACTTGCTGTCTGACATGGGAGAGGGAGCATGTTCCACATGGGACCCTCTCGTTGTAGAGAAGCTCACTGTAAGGATGAGAGTGCTATAGCAGATAAGGTGCAGTGAGCCAGTCACCCGAACGCTGAGAACCCTCATCCAGGCATTGTTAAATGTTTAATGATATGTCAGACACCAGGGCACCAATATTATGACTTATGCTTTTTCAGCACTGATAAGGGCACAGAGAAGTCCCATTTTTAGTCTTTCTGATGGATTCTTAATGATCTTAGTAAATGCAGCCGCAGCTCTCTGCCTACGATATTAAACTGCATTTGTCGAATGAGTGACATTACCAACCAACCTATATAGTTCAGTGCTGTATTATGTTTCAGTTTAATTTGAACACTTGCAAAATGCATGAGAAACTACATTACTACAGCCTTCAATACCAAAGCCAAACTTCATTATTCTAACAGTGCCTTTTCAAAGCAGGACCAGAATTATGTTTCCATAATTCATTTTGTTTAGAAGAGATAATCTGTGTGATCATTTTCAGGCGTAACCAGCAGATGGGGTGCTAAAGTTATTACTCTCTCCTTTATGGGGAGGGAAGATGAAAAATATTAGTTTGATGCCTGCCGAGAGAAAAGGGGCCTATAACTGCTAACAACAACCATGAACCAAATTGCTTTTCCAACAGAAAAGTATTACTGTTATCATTATTAGTGATGTTATGGTTCTTTATAATTCAGAGTATTTTAAAGTGGTTGGGATGAAAAAGAGAATGGAAGTGAGGAACAGGTATTATCTCCACTTTAATCCATTTTATATGAACTGGAAATGTGTCTAACAGAAACATTTATACATTTTGTTAAAAATATCTGATGTTTATTTCTAGGTTCATTGTTTCAATGTTGCATTAGCTGGGCATGAAGAGATACATTGCTACCAATGCTACTAAGATTTATTAACAAACATTTCTCTAAATGTGCCAGTTAACATTTTATAAAAACTGAAAAATTGTTATTATTATCAATAATATCTCATTTCCTTATATTCCCTATTTGCAGATTTTTTAACAGATTTTTTTTGTTACATACATTTGTGGCATTACATTACTTTACATTTTATTTCATTCATATTTCTGTAAATGTGCCACCGTATTTTCAACCGTTTGAGCTGCAATAAGAAGTAGCTGCTCCAGCCAGTGATAAGAAACTGTGATAAGTATCCCAGCACTGACACTTCTGCATTTAGTAACTCATCCTGAAGGACAGACATGGCAGGAAGCCAATACCTCAATACTGCAGGGAACTTCAGTGTCCTCCAACATCCACCACACTCAGCACTACACCTGTGCAACCCACTGGAACAGTAGTCAGTGTGAACTTCATTACTGGAGGACACTACATCCATTTCCCTGATATGGGAAAATATATACATCTTTTAAGCATTTGGTGATGATTGTGAGTTGCCCTAGGAAAGGAAGCGCCTGCTAATTTGTCTTGTTGAACTCCTGAAGTAATCACAAAGTGATGTTGCTTTTGTGCAGCTTGTCTCATAGTGACAGAGGTAAATAGAGGAGTATTGGCCTGTCAGTGAATGTTTTGACTCAGAAGTACACTAAAAGGCTCATGCTGCTTGCTTTCTCCCGTGCTCTCAATCACTCTTTCCAGCTCGCTCGCATTTTCTCTCTCTTTTTTTCCCCCACAGACTGTCAAATCCTGCCTTTCTACTTGTGGATTAGAAGATAAGCGCATGCAAAAGTTTGACTTGAAGCGGCAAATATAATCAGGATTATGTTTTTGTTGTTTGGTTCTGAATACAAATCAAGTTCCCTGATTATAATTCAGGTTGTGTTCATGCAGTTTCAAAATAAACCCCTTTATGAATAATAATGGCTCTACATTGATTTGGGATAGCATTTTATTGAAAGTGTTCCGTTTCACTACGCATGGCATTAGTTGTAGTTTATAGGCTTTGCTGAAAACTCAGGCTTATATAGGATTATATATATACTTTTGTAGCGCTTCAGAGACAGGCTATGGGTTGGATTATGATTTGGCAGCAGGAGAAAGGGGTACAGATTAGTATGACCTCAATTTTAACTTGCACGTGAGAGCAATATGGGATTGAATTTCTGATCAGAGGGAGGGTGGATCGGATTGTATTCCAGCAAGGAACCAAGAATCCTTTCATTTATCTGGACTGAGGAAATCTATCCATGTCCACTACTGGAAGATTACATTAGTTGGAAGCGCCAAGCTACATGGCTACCAATGAGTGAACGTGATAGATGTTGTAGAATACATGAATCAGAAAAGTACAAACTGCATATAAAACTGAGTCGGTGCAAACCAGTTTTATAGCCAGCAGCAGAGGCTTTCAAATAAAAACATGCCCATCGTGTTTTAATGAATGCAATTCAATGAAGCCTTTAATAAAAGAGTTCCATAACTGGAAGAAAAAAGAAAGAAAAGGAGAACTGTAATTTTGTTTTTTTAGAAAATTATTTTAAACCCATTGATTTCCCCAAAACACAATGTTATTCCCAGATTATGCACTTGTGTTAAAAACACTCCTGCTGTGCACCAGCTGGAAGGCAAACTCTGTGGTTGTGTAATGTAGCAATTGTTTTTCTGCTTTTTGTTGTCAGTGTGTAGCCAGGAGCCTAATGAGTATTTTCTGGTTCCTTTTTGCTTACTGCCTTTACTTGACTCTGGCTATGCACACATGCATTTGCTTCCTGATGGCTTATTGTGATGGTCAAGACTTGGAGATTTGTGAATGTGTTGCAAGCTCATGAAACATACACCTTTCAGGAAAAATGGAAGCCCTCCAGGTTCTACTCTACTTTTATAGATAACCAGCGGGCAAGACCCAGCCAGGACAACAGTCATTTACTGAAACTATAAACTTGCTGACGTCAGTTCTGCTAAGCCAGAGGTTCGTGAAAGGCTTTCTTATGAATGAAAGTGGCTGTAACTCATTTCAAGACAGGCTTCTCACTTGAGATAATGTATGTTTTATTATTATATAAACACAATTTGTACTCCATATTACTTTCTGTTGGCACTGCCATTCTAACATTCAAACCTTAATATTTAGCAAACATGGTCAAACCATTATAAACTCCCTCAACAGACTCTGATAGAGCTTGTATTAACTTTACATGTAGAGCAGTGTACAGCTTCACAATATACAGTTTGTTAATCACTGTGATATTTAACTTTGTAATAATGGAGAAAACACCAATAAGCAGAACCCTTAAATCAATATTCTACTGTTTGATACGAGCTTCTTGACCAATCACAACTCCAGATGAGCATGCATGAAAAAAATCACAGTGTTCATTTAATAAAAATGAATGAATGAATGAATAAATAAATAAATAAATAAATAAATACAAATCTGTGAAAATAGTTCAAGCCAATAATGTCACATTAAAGGGGAATTTACAGCTATGTATGCTAATAGATTTTTTTGTTTTTTGAGAGTATTTGATTTTTTAAAATACAAATACAAAAATTAATAGTCATATACAATAATGTATAATAATAATTACATAGATGGCAATTTGGGGACTTCCCCTTTAATGATTTTACATTTTTATTTCTTGCAAAATGAATCACAATCTCAGTATGGAGTTATGAAATTAAAAAAAATTAGAAAAATAAAAATTTGGGAAGATGGCCATGCACAAAGTTTCTCCTCCTTCCAATCTAACATCTTTGACATGTCTATCTCTTCCTTACATTTCCCTTGATAAAGATTTTGCACTCCACATCCACCATGTTAATCGTGGGGGTGCCTGTCTTAATGAAGATGAACTCCTGAAGTAATAACCACTGAAGGTAATAATACTGAAGGCAAAATATAAACTGGCAAAATAATCATCCACTGAGCAAAAATGTTATCAGTTCCACTACAGTATTACGTACATTACTGAAATGTGTGGGAGGTCTGCTATTGACCCTAAATATCCTAAAGGTATTGGTCACAGCCTATATTTGTGCTGGCATCTTACATCTGTTCTTAGCTGTCATAAAAGTTAGTACATATGCTTTGGCTCATATATTGCCTTTCTAAATGTCTCTGGACATCAGCCTACATTTGAAAATGAGCCAGAAAATGCTTTTCTAATTTAACCAAAGTTGTTTGGCTTCAAGAGTCTTGAAACCATCCATGATGCCCCTAGTAATCTTGTATTTTTGGAAGTACCATTTCACAGTAAACAACTTTGAGATGTGACTACCTGTTTTAGATACTTGAGGCTTGTTTCAATCTTGCTGCAATATTCACTGTCACTATAAAACGCCTTCAAGGATGTCTGGGATTCAGGTGGAAATTGGATCTGCCACTGCTGCTTTAAAAAAAAACACAAATCTGGAAAACTGATGTGGTGGCAAGGACAACAGGCACGTTTTAAGATAAAACATTGTGATCAATCTTACATGCAAAATCAAAGGATTACTGGGTTCCCAATGACACTTAAAAGCTCATATAAAGATCATATAAAGTCTTAAATTTTTTGTTTTTAATGTGAGATCATGAAATGTCATTTGTAATGTTAATGGCATTAAATTTTAAAATAATGCATAAAGATGAGTCAAAGAATCATATATGTTGAGTTATTCACAATAGCCTTCCAACACAGGAGTATCTAGTTACAAACTGCATCTGCTGTTTCCACTAGTTAGAAAGAAGGTGAAGGAGCTTCCTAAAGTTGTCAGGGACACAACAAAAACAACAAGCAACAAAAAGCTATAAAGCCACAAACATTAAACATCCCATCAGTACAACTGGTTTGATAACATGCACATGGAAAGTTCATGGAACCATAACTAATTACCCCTGTATGCACATTTGAAATCACACAGAGAACATTTAGGCAAATCCAAACTTGTCTGGAACAAAGTACTCTGATCAGGCTAAAGAGAAAATAGAGCTTATAAAATAATTCAGGTCATCGTGTTTGGAGAATGAGGGGTTGCATAAACAGCATACATGAAGTGACATCATCATGATATTGGTTTACTTCTCTGGAAATAGCTGGCATTACATACCATTGAAGGAAACATGAACAGAGCCGTGTGCTTGGAGATATTATAGGAGAATTTAATCTCATGAACAAGAAATGGAATCTGAGATGATCAACACAACAATGACCTCAAATATTTGGCAAAGTCAGGGTTTTGACTTGAAGTGTATAAGAAACCCTGGAGGGATGGGGGAATGTGTAATCAAGTGCAAGTGGTCTGTAATTTTTTAAAAAGAGGAGTGATTACTTGAGCCACATCCAAACATTAGGCTAATACATTGTCCTGAGCTGATAGCCTACTAACTTTGCTAATGCTTAAATGCCAATTCTACAGCTAGAGAAAAATTACAAAATGACGGTGGAGGATTTCTTACCAGAGTCCCTAGCTGATAAAAGTTTGATGACTTGGAGAATTTCAGGACTTCAGAGAAATTAAGATCATTAAATATAGGCCACAATTTAATCAAAATTATATAATAAATATATAAAACAAAAAATTACTTCTCAGTGTAGAAGTCTTAAAGCTGTAACTGACAATGTATCTGCTACAAAGGTATTTATTTATGATGCCTGATTTTATTTCTATTTATTTCCCACTATAACTTATTTAAATATATATATATATATATATATATATATATATAAAGCTGGCTTGTGTGTATATTAATGTACATTGGTAGTATGTTAAATTACAAAAATCATATTTGTTTCCTGCTTGTGTTATGTGATTTACTTTTTAACCTTTTTTAATTTGTGTAAATAAAATTAATCCATGTCATTTGAGTTTGTGAGCTGCTGTCTAATGGAAATGATATTCTTTATTCCATTTTAGGATTAAAAACACTAAATTTTGCAGCGACCCTGTTTCAGGGTGGAGTATGTTCCTGTTTGCAGTCTGCTATAGCTCTTTCTGTGTGCTCTGTTAAAGGCAAGGCCAACATGACCCAGATTTCAGCCAGCTGTTTCAGTGATCTGGACACAGCACACACCACAGAGAGCAGCAGAGACTGAACCATTCAGCTCTCAGAGGAGACTGTGGTCAGTCTGTCTGTTATGTCAAACGTACCTTTATCAGTACTAAAATCTGGATCTTTTTCCACGTCAAAATCATCGTTCCATTAAAATTTTTTGTGTAAATCGAATAGTGTGAACGAGCTGGAAGTCATAGCGACATGCTCTCTATGTTATTCACATGTAAGAGCTGCTGAAAGGCAGGCCGGTGTGTGCTGGTCAGAGAGTAATGAAGAATTCCAGATCCTGAGAGGAGAGAAAACACCACGGGCGACGTCTCGGCAATGCCAAGTGATATTTCAGCTGCTTCTTCAAAATCATCCCAACAGATAATGAGCTACAATTAGATAATGTGTTGCTTTGCATTAAGAGAGGCGAGAGCTGTGATGTCCTGTGAATGGGAGCTTCATGTTCAGTCCCATTTGGAGTCTGGGAGGAGCAGACTGTTCACATAAAACCAGGACCCTGAATTTATAAAACAGGCCATGGGTGAAAGTGACTGATGAGCTGAGGGTCTCAGTATGGGCTAGCAGACATTTTAAAGCACACAGTTTAAATCCCATTACAGACACTTCCCATATAATTGGTACAACAACATGAGCTGGATATGACCCAAAGACAGCGACAGTTTCATTACAACCTTTCAAACATGTCTCCTCAGCCGCATGTACAAGCTTAGCTTAGCTTAGCTGAGTGACAGCCGGCAGCTGTGAGTACACAGCTTTGTGCTCAGAGATATGTAAATATATAGGCTAAAGTTAGACTAAACAACTAACAATAACGCTAGTCAACGTTGCTACTTCAAACCAAAGCAAGAACCATCTGTCAAACATATTCACAGCCCTTGAACGGAATCACCTAAAACAGGCACACCTCAACATTTAAACTGCAGATTACAAAGAAAGCAAGCATTCGATGAAGCTCACTTCCTTATTTGTCTCTAAAATAGAAGCCTGAAACTAGTTTTCTTATGTTTTTTTTTTCCTTTTTAAATCCTATGTTTAACCACCAAAAGTGCGTCTACTGTTTGGCTAGCACACTGTTGACTTCTGTCAGTTAGCTTTAGCCTCAGCGCACTTCAGACCAGTCTGTTCTTCACCAGGGTGTGAATTCCGGAGGGGGGTTATAGGGTACTGACCTCCACCCCATTCACCACTTAAGACTTTTACATCCCAAAACAAGTAAAGACAAGTTTAAATTCCACACACTAAATAAATGTACTAGCAAACACTTAAATCTGTTCCCCTAGTCATGTAAAAAGATAGCACAAATTAACACCCCTACAGTGGACTATACCTGTTCATTAATTTGTAGTTTAAATTAAATTATTTCCCACACCACTTCACTTGTGTAGACTTTTCAATGAATGACGCAGGAAGCATTAGCTAGTAAACTTATTTTGCTAGATAGCCACAGAGTTGCTAGCTGCTAGCCTCACTGCAGTTTGCTGTTTCACTAAGATACATTGTACAAATCCTGTACAGTGTGTTAAACTTTTACATTTGCTTTCTAACAACTATCTAGATTTTTACTAACATAAGATAAAATGCAACTGCATATGTGATAGCTATATATGACAGATTTATTTTGTTCCTTCGCTTTTTCTATTTGTAGACTTTTGTGGATGGTTATATCAAAATAGTGGGTGACTAATATTATTGTATGCCAACACCCTACCCAATATCTCATTATCAAAGTTGCAAATAACAGAATTAACTGTACATGACAATCACTCCATAAGTTATCAGGCAAACACAGCACCCAACCCAGAAATGTACCCAATTAAACTCGAACTAGAAAAAAATCTAAATTGTATACTAGATTACTAGTATTAAAAATAGATTACTGCATAGTAGTGATTTTCCTGCTCGGTCATGTGGGATGTTCAATCTTAAAACATGCACTGTTTTGCCACAGTTTCTGAGTTGAAGGACATGCTTAATTGAAATGGTGCAAACACTGTGCAACAGGCTTTGATGTACATTTTTTCTTGTTTGATGGGTCTGTCAGAGGTCCTCAGTCCTCAATTAGCAGTAACATATATATAAACACCACTGTATTAAAAAGCAGTGCACATAAAGGATTGTAATAAAACCCTCTACAAACGTGGTTCTGCTATTCTGGGCAGCCTACACCGTGACTGTAATATTGACCATATTTTTAAGTATTATACACAAATTTTAACTCATTTTGTCGGGCTCTGAAAATTATTTGAAAATAATTCAAAGAAGTTGCCATGCTTGCATAACACAACAGAGTGTTCAATGCACCACAGTTTCTGATTAAATAAACGTTTTGCTACATTTTGGTTGGGTTAAATTTAAAACCGATGCAGTTAGCTGGGACATATTCAGTCTCAAAATGTTGTGCTCCATTTTGCACTGGGTTCCAGGTTGAACAATATGTATGTAATATGTTTTCCCTTGATGTCTTTTTGAGGCTGAATGCATCCCTGGCATGTTTGAGATTTTTTGATGACTGCTGTAACATTTCATTCTTTGGACTAAACCATAATAAACACTGCCCTCCTGTTGGAAATAAAAGTTTTTCTTAGATGAGAATAAGATTAGAAAAGCTAATTTGCATGTTGAAAATCCTAATTTACTATTCAATCTTTCATGACTATTCAAATATTCTGCTGCATTCTCACTACTGATCCCAGCTAATACTGTCAGTTGATTTGAAAAGAAAATTTAGATTTAGATTCAACTTTTTGTGATTGGCCACATCAAAATTTGACCTCTGCATTTAACCCATGCGTGCACTGAAACACACAAAATAGTGAACACACTAGGCTTTGAAAACATGCCCGAAGCAGTAGTCAGCCCTATCCACAGTAGTTGGAGATTAGGTGCCTTGCTTAAGGGCACTTCAGTCATGACCTGCCTGGGGATCAAACCGACGACCTTCCGGTCACAAGACCAAATCCTTAACCACCAGGCCCATGTATATGAACACATATTTTGCTAGATAATTTACTGAACTGCTTTGTTGACATGAGATGGAGAGACTGGTGGATACAGTTTTGGAGAGGGAGAGCTATATCATGACATATTAAAGATAAAAAAAAAACTGTTTAAATAAAAAACTGACCTGCTAAGAATATCACTGTGTAATTCACACTCTATTTAGTAAAATGTATTTATGTAAAAGTAAAGAATAGTGTGCATTTACAAACATTAGATCAAGCAACATTGGTGGTTTGATTCACAGCTCAAATACATTTTTCAAGATGAGCTGGTTCTTGAATGCCTTGTAATGGGAGTGTCTTGTAGTAGGCTTGCCTCATAGAAATGTGTCTGGTTTTGTTTGGTTTCAGGGTGAGCAATGCTTTTCATACCCAATAATGGTATCTGTATTGTGGTGGAGAGGGAGGCCTGTCGTTCTCCGACTATAACAAACCACACACAAAAAAAAGAAATGAAAGTAGTGTGTGGGTGTATTCAGAGCGAGCTTGCCAAACAGGACTTGTCCTTTCATCATCCTTTTTTTATTTTTGCACTTTTGCACAATAGCATGCATATGAGAAAACCACGTCCTGCACCATGCTTTAGCAAATATATTCAGGAAATGTAAAGCATTTAGCACACCTATTAATCTGCTTGAAAATATGATCATGAAGTGACATTGTACAGCATCACCTTCTCTTTTGCACTAAATACTGTGCATGCTTCTAGTGTTCTTATTCTTTTGTGTATTCAGTTGCTGGAGGCCTTGTTATATATTATGACATTTCAGCATCTAAAGCATTTCTTTTTCCATACTTATGCGCCTGGCCCTCAACCTTTTGACTCTACGTTTAATAAGGCTTCCCAGGTCAAAGCTCTCCTCCATCAAAAACAATGAAATATTGAATCTCTGTGGAATATTGAGCCTTTGTGTATGGATTTGAGATTTTTTCAAAAACATCCAGGTTTACAGCCATCCATCATCCTAGTCATAGCTTTCAGGAGATCAATAATGCAAAATGACACTTTTTATATTCAAGCTCAAAGCTAAAGCCTTCTATTTTCTCTGTGATTTATTCCTGTGGTAGTAGCTGTCACCTTCCATCACAGGAGCTTTTATCACTAAATAAAAACCTGGATTATAAATCGTCAGCATTGCAGGTCATTGTAGCACAGCACAGTACACTCACGCTGTGCAAAAGCAATTCTACTCTTCATCTGACCAATTTATTCAAAGCGCCCCACTCTATCATTTAACATGGGAGAGGTGAAGTGACCTTATAGAGGCAGGTGCCTCTGAGTTAATGGTGAACAGTTGAAGCACATCAACACATCACATCATATTTCCCAGAATTCACGGCCGGGCCCTCTTACCATCCAGCTCTGAGTCACCCTCCTGCACATAAAAGTCTACTCTATGTTACTACTGGCTTTTATGTTCACAATTCAAAAGGGAGTATCACGTTTCTTTCATCAACAGTCATTTAAAGAGATGTTTCTTTCCACTGTGCACTACAGAGGAAATTCACATCACAGGATCTTCAGATCAGCTAAAGCCAATGACTCTTGTTGGAATTTTGCTGGAAGTAAAACAAAATTGCCTTCATAGACCAGGCTCTGTAAGCCTGATGACGGTGGCATGAGCTTGGTTCACAGTTTCCACGCCCTAGCACAAACACAGGACTCAGTGCTTTGTCCCCAGAGCTATTGCCTGGAATGATGTTGATAAATTCAGTTCATGTAGACAGTGTGTTTCAACATGCAGTAAAAAAGCAAACAGCAGTGATGCGAATTCATCAAGTTTATTCAACTGCATGCGGCCGTTTTCATGAGCCTGCATAGTTGACTGTAAAAGGCTTCTATTAGCTTTACGCGTTTTTCTCAGAAATGGTTTCTGTAGTTGCACTTGAGACTAGAAGTGCGTGCATCAAACTAAATCACCTCTGTTGTATGTGATTGATGACATGAAGCACAATGAGAATAAATCCCCAAGATTGATGGAGTCCAATAACAAAACACCAAATGACTGTCATTTGTCCGTTTCCCTATGGATCAATGGGCATACAATGGTTTCTGAAAATGTCATTGAATGGTTTTGTTCCACTGCTTGGTTGCCAGGGCACCCGTCACATACAAGAAATACAAATGCTTACAATTTGGTGTTTGTTACAAACGTTCAATCTCTGTCTTGTTTTCTACAATTTTATACCCACAGCATTGCTGGGTGACTCACTTTCTCATTATGAACTGTTAATTAGGTTTCCTGCCTCACTCTAACTGTATTAAAAGAATATAATGATATACAGTAACGGTGAGAGATTTAACAACATCATACCTGACTAAGACGGTGAGATTGAGTCATACTGTCTTTTCATTACATGTACAGTATGTCCTTCAATGTGGAAGCAGCATAGGATGAACAGTAAGCACCCCTCTTCACTAAATTACTTCCAGTAATCTTCCATTTTCAGAGTTCAACATTTTTATTTAATTATTGACTGAGAAAGATCACAACATGTTTCTGAAAGCAAACCAAATGGTAAATTTATTGGCAAATTATTTATATCAATTTCATATGGCTAAATATAAGGTACATCCTCTTTTAGAGCTAACTGGTAATGGGCTCCTTTTCTTGAAGAGGATCATCTGGGTCAAACTGAGTGGATAATTAACTTTTCCAGGGGATGGGATGTTTTCTTTGGAACCTGTGTGGCAGCTTGCATTTAGAACACTTTCTCTGCTAAATGAGCACAAAGAACTGTAGAACTTACTTTCAATTAGCAATTCATTTTTCACAGAGGCAGCTTGACCTCTTTTCAAAGAGTTAAATAAACTACTGGAGGAGATAAGATTGTGAATTGTGCACTAGAGCTTCTTCTGCTTACTTCCAGAAGAACTATCTGCAATAACTCATATTAGACATATAATTCGTCAGGATTTTATGTTGTACAAATCATCCTCATTTCATTTCTTGACTAGAAGTTATATATATACAAGTGTAGTGAACTGAAAATGAGATTAAAGCACAGTTTAGGTATACTGCATACATAGTCACACTTCAAATGAAACAATGCACACTAGTCATGCATGTGGTCACTTTGGACACTACACGACAGCTATACTACACTTTGGAAAACAACTTAGAAAGCGATGAGACGCTTGTAATTAAGAGATCAAATGAAAGCATGTTTTTGTGTTTTGAAGGGCTCTCTGGAAACGTGTGGTGTTATCTTTTTGTGGTCATAGTAAGTCGCAGCCTAGTAAAACAGTGGGTGGTGTGAGCAGCATGCCCAGGCAAGTGGCCGGCCGTTTTTCCCTCCTGCTGAGCATGTGGTAGAGGATGTGGCTACTTCACACCCCTAGGAGTGTGTGCACGACTGTATGTGCGAGGGAGAAAAAGCATATGGAACACTGAACCAATGCTCTAGGGACTGAAAGGGGATTTGAATTCTGCTGTGGTCACAGAATGCTCTGCAGGATGACACTTGATGACCAGGAGTCGGTGGGGGAGAGGAGAATGAGAGAATGTCTCTGGAGGTCAGCCACGCAAGGCTACAGGGCAGGCCTGCTGATATGGCTGTATGTGTGTAACCTGCTTCTGAGCTGCGGCTTTTTAAAGACTGAAATAGTCTGCTGATTGGAACAGAGCAGGAGCTTTCCCAGAGGGACTGTCTGTATAGCTGGCAAAGCAGCCTGAAACACTTGAACTGGACATTTTTCACTTACACCAAATACAGTCAAAAACAGCATTTGACTTCATCAGAAGTACATATCATGACAATGAAATGTAAGATGGTGAGGAACTGGCAAGACTATTGATCATTTAAAATACAGGTTTTGAAATCAGTGTTCTCAATAACACACACTGATAAAGTCTTAGTCTTAGTCTTTAGAATGCAAAAAGGCAAACTGTCATATATTTTATTTGCAGTACATGTAAAGTGACATTTGTGAAGCCTTTTTTGTTTTACCGTTGAATATTCGATATAATTTTCAGATTCTGGATTTCTGATTTTCATGAGCTACACATATTCCAAAAAAGTTGGAACGCTGTATGAAATATAAATACATGTAAACAAAAACAGAATGTAATGATTTGCAAATCTCATAGTCCCATATTTTATTCACAATAAAACATAGAACACAGATGTTGAAAGTGAGACATTTTACCATTTCATGAAAAATATCAACTCATTTAGAATTTAATGGCAGCAATGAATCAATAAATAAATCAATGAATAAAAAAGTGGGGACAGGGCCATGTCTACCATTGTGGAGCATCCCCACTACTTTTAACAACAGACTGTCAATGTCTGAGAAGTTAGGAGACCAATTTCTTGACTATTGAGGAACGTTGTTCCATTCTTGTCTGATGTAGTATTCTAGCTGCTCAAAATTCCTGGGTCTTCTTTGCCAGATTGTTTGTTTCATGATGCACCAAATGTGGTCTGGACTTCACACAGGCCAGTTCAGCACCCTGACTTGTCTTCTCTAAAGCCATGCTGTTGTGATGGATGCAGTATATTGTTTAGCATTGTTTTGCAAGACCTTCCCTGAAAGAGACATTTTCTGGATGGCAGCATATCTTCTAAAATCTCACCACTGAAAGTGCCTTTCCAGTAAGATGCCCATACCATAGGCGCAAAGGCAACCCCATACTATCAGAGATGCAGGACTTTGAACTGTGCAGTGATAAGCTGGATGGCCTCTCTCCTCTTGAGTCTGCAGGACATGATGTCCATGGTTTCCAAAAATAATTTCACATTTTGATTCATTTGATCACAGAACACACTTTTACATTTTACTTTGGTCCATTTTAAATTAGCTTTGGACCAGAGAACATGTTGGGGTTTCTAATCCATGTTGTCATGTGGCTCCTGCCTTGCATAATATAGCTTTAACTTGCATTTGTGGATTGCACAGCAAACTGTTTTCACAGATTTTCAGTACATAATCATGCCTGTTTTTTATGCAGTACCTCCTGAGAGCCTGAAGATGACAAGCATCCAATATTGACCATCAGCCTTGTCCCTTTGGCACAGGGATTTCTCCAGACATTCTGAATCTTTTGATTATATTATATGGTGGGATATTCAAAGTATTTGCAATTTTATATTGAGTAACATTTTTCTGATATTGTTCCACAGTTTTTCTCAAATGGGTGAACATCTGCCCATATTTGCTTCTGAGAGACTTTGCCTCTGTAAAATGCTCTTTTTATAACCAGTCATGTGGTTTAGTTGCAAATTGCTCCTCCAGCTGTTTGTTTCACTACTTTTGTTGCTCTTGTCCCAATGTTTTTTAGATGTGTTGCTGCCTTCAAATTCTAAATGAGTTTTGCGGTATTTATGTCTTTTTTCATGAAATGTTAAAATGCATCACTTTCAACATCTGACACGTGTTATATTGTGAATAAAATGTGAGTCTATGGGATTTGCAAATCATTGCATTCTGTTTGTGTATATATATATATATATATATATATATATATATATATATATTTTACACAGCATTCCCATATATAAAATCATTACTATAAAGTGACTTTTAATTTTTTTTTCCTTTACTGTTGGCTAATGTATGGCTTAGTGTACGACTTAACATTTGTCACTTTATTTTTTGCATTGAACTATGAACACAAATGAACTTTACGATGCACTCATATGCATTTAAACGGTATTCATGATACATTTGTGTTCATGTATTTACTCTAATGCGTTTTAAATAATGTATTGTAAAGTTAGTTAATTATCATTTTATACAGTAAAAATACAGCAAAAACAATTCACATAATGCTCATATAAAGTTTTAAACCAATTTCATGGCTGCCTGAAGCTTTTGCAGAGTATTGTATGTAATGAGACAGAGAGTCTACTGTTCTAGGAATGGTTCCACTAAGATGTCTGCAGCAGTGCCATTTTAACCATCAAATCTTGAAGCACACCCCAGGACTATGATGAACCTCGGGTTACTTATAAAGCCAGAGATAATTAAAATGTGAAACACTCCCCCTCTCCCAGAAGCAGCCCCTTTTGTGGATTTTTCCCTTCAATTGTATTGCATTTTTCATTAAAATCATTTGATTTTCTGAAAACTCTCTTAGCAAAATGCATGTAAGCTCCATGGTAAGTCCTTTATTGGGTTCTACTGTAAATGTAAGCAACAAAATTCCTATTCCACAAAACAGACAGATTAGAGGTTTTACAAATGGATTTGCTGCATTGAAAAGTGGATTAATACTAAGGAATTCCAAGGAATTACTTAGAAAGAACAATTTATTAGGATTACCACATTTTTAGTGTTGTATAAATGTGCTACTCATTAATATAGTTTATCATTTAATAAGTCTGTTTTTCATAGCATAGCTACAACAGCATTCCCACTATTGTGGGCAATTTTGTTTTGGTTATATTTCTTAGTTTTTTTTCCTTCTCTCCCATTTTTTTTTTTTCACATTTGTTAGAACTGGCTTTATAGTTGGCATCTTTGCAAAGTATTGGTTTGTTTGGAAATGATTCAGTAATACCTCCTTTTACTATTACATCAAAGGAAAAGGGACATTTTGCATAACAAATATTTTCTAAGTCATTTTACCATAATTTTCATCCATAATGTTCTTGTCACTGAATGGTATAGTCTGGATGCGACCTTCATGTCAATCACTGACAGACACGACACAAGCTAGAACAACATAACATAAAAGACAAACAAACTCATGAATAAAATAACCATGAATATATGTGCCGGTGTAAAGCGGTCCAGAACAGTTTGGCCGAGATGTGAATATCCCGCAGTACATTTGATTAAAGGCCCATGACAGACAGTGCATGATGAATGGGACCCGGAGAGAATTAAAGCCTGTCAGGAGGACGGGCCACCACGCTGAGATTAAACCCCAGCAGGATCTGTCTTCCTGGGAGGGGCCCTGTGCTGGGTGGCAGCTTGTCTGGCCCGCCTGTCAAGTGCAGAGCTGTCAGTGGCCATAAGACTGAAAGCAGCGAAGGGCAACGAGTCAGCGTCCCCCGGGATCTCCACCAAGGATCCCTCTGAGACACTGGGTGGAGTGAAAAGTTCAATAAATTCTCTATCCCACGGCTGCTACTTCACTTAAGTGCTGCACATAAAAGGTGGACTGCGTTCAAGAGACAAGATGATTTGTTCCCTGTTTAGAGAAGAAGGGGGGATTGGCCTCAGCTTCAAAAAGATCTCAGAACATGCCATTTGACTTCCAATGCACCAAGGTGTTTTGAGGACTGAGCATTGCAGTTGTGTCTCCATAAAGTGCAGAGATGGCAGTAAAGGAGATTACATCTGGCCCGTTGGATTGCTGTGGATTCATGTGACTGAAATAACAACCACATGGGAGAAAGGCTTTAAATAAGAAAAAAATACTATTGATTGTAAAACAATGTCATGACTTTTGGGTGGCGCTCCTAGGAAACAGTTGCTTATCATGGATTTAGCAAAGATCACAAATTGTAAACACACATCCTGCTCTTTAAGTGCTTTCTTAACTTCAAGTTGTGACAACATCCACATTGTTAGTGGAAGCCAACAGAAGACCCACTCAATTGGAGTCCATAATTGAAAAATTCTTGTACAAGACAAGAAACAAGTCACCTATAAAAAATTTAATCACAAACTAGCCGTTAGTGTCTAACACTTTTTTTCTCATTTTGCTACAAAATCAATAAATATTTCTAGCATTTTCATTTTTCACAACAAATAAAAAAAATCCACTTGCTATTAAATAAGCCTGATAAATTCTTGACAAAAACTGTCAAAGGGCTCAAAGAATTTAAAAGCTAAGTGAACACAGGTCAGAGTTCAACTACATTTGAAGTCGAAAGTATATATTGTGCTCCACTGAATACTGCATTAAAGAAAAATAGCTTTACATTCTCCTTGAATTGCTGATTAAAAGACAGAACTTCCTACAAAGCCGTTCCATGGCAAGCATTTTACTTTGTCCTTGACAGAGAGCTGAACATACAGGTTAACAAGCGTCACTGTTGCTGATGGAGAACAAAAGCCTCACTTCTGGCCACAGTCCAAAACGCTGTGCTTTCTTGCCCACATGCATAGTAAGCAATGCGAAGTTGCTGGGCAGATGCAGGTGTTCAGCTTAGCTTCTCCTTGACTTGTCATACTTTCACAGAGGGAGGTCACGGCGTTCCAAAAATGGTAGCAACTTGCCTTTGGAGTATAGAATAAAAAGCACAGGACGGGAATATGAAACAATACACTATTTAAACAATGGACTGCATTAAATGTTTGATGATGTTAATAGCAGCTAATATGTGCTTTCAAAGAAATAAGAAGGAAAGGATAAGACCTTTAGAGGGCACCATTCCTTACTTGTTATGCATCTATTTTATAGGTTTCTAATAAAATAGCAGAAGTAAAGCAATAAAAGCTTAATCAGTACTCGTAACTGGGTAGTATCTATGCATCCATAGTGCATGAAGAGAAGCACAGTATTCAGTGGTGCATGTTTTTGGTTGTAATGAATGGCAAACCATTACATCAGACATCCTTCCTCCACCTACAACTTTTTTAAACTGCTGACACCCTGAATGTGGTTCGAATAGCAGTCATGACCAGTTTTATAATCATGTCGCCTCTATATAATACAGCCTATTATTAAGGCTTCACACACCATCATTCAGATAAAGACCAGGCATATTTCCTCTTTTGGCATTCACAGTCATGACACTAACGTTTCTCCTATCATCTCACATCCCTTTCTAAAGGTATTTTAAGAACATCTATAATTCTGCACTACATCACTAACTTTGCTTTTTCTGAAACCATCTGGACATTAAGGATGAGGTCACATTTTTTCACACTGACCTTTAGGTGGGATTATATAGTTTTATTTACAGTGTAACTGAAGTTATAAAATGGCAAGTGCTCAGCTTTCGGCACTGCAGCTGTTAACTTTCTATGGTGCATTTGAGTCAAGAGTTCAGGAGTTTGGGGAAAGAGCAATGACAGAATGTGTATTGTTTCAGGAAACCCAAATGTCATGCAGTAATTCATTTCCCCCCATGATTATGGGGTATTTTCTCGACCAGACATTTGTAAATCTTGTTTAAGCCTGCAAAAACAACTCTGTACCCTGACTTTTCCCAAGGCACCCATATCCCCCTTCATATCCATGGTACGCTGTACTGCCAAATGTAAGGACTCAAAAATGTTCAAGCATTTGCCGTGTTTCAGAGTTATCACAGACATGATTTAAAAGGATCTTCGTGAGCACTTTTTCATACCCAGATAAGACATGTCAGCTGTTCCAATCTGCACGCAACACTTTCCATGTCTTTCACTGCCCAGTCCATAATGTGCACTTTAAACATCAGACACTATTATGATTTACATAATGACCTCCTTCTGAAATAGGATGAGTGCATCGCTATACAGCTAACCATATATTTAATATAGCATTTTTGTCTTTCTGCAGTAACCACCACTCTTGGAAAAGGTTTCATAAAAACATAAAACCACTGCATTTTTCAGACCACATTTCAGGCTAGCTATGTGATATCCAGAGTTACAGGCCTGCAGTTTTGCAACAGCACATTATATAATGCTGACCAGCCTGTGTGTTTTATAAAATCTGCTTATCAAGTAGTCTTTTAACCACTAAAGCCACTTAGGCATGTTGAACTTGGCGCATACGAGACTGTGAGGACACGATCAAGTCCAGATCAAATAAAGATCGTAGGGATTCAAAGACTGACCATCTGTGACTGAAAGGAAAATTGCCTAATTTCTAAAAAAAATCTGCTTCGTTCCTACTGACCAGCTGCCATTCTGAATACTCAGCACCCATGGGTAAGGCAGGATCATGATTTTAGGTGTCTTATATGTTTATCATCAACCATTATAAAAAAAATATAGAAAATATTCAGAGAAAGTAGTGCAGCTGGATATGAATGCTTTACTATAGACTCACTAATTCCAGTTCCCAGCTGTTTGATTTGAAAGAAATGCTGCTCAAGTATGAATTTTCTTAATGATTTTCCAGTATAAGACTAGTGACGTGAAGACTCATAGTTGATTGAAATGACTTTTTCATTTTATTTGAACATAAACTCATTTTTAAACCGATCATGTTAATTTTTAGGTGCTTTATGCACTGTGGAGCCATGAAGCAATAAGAGAGCAGTGAGGACCGATCGTGGACCAGCACTTCACACTGTGAAGAAAAACACCATTAACTTTCAGTGGCTATAAGATACTTGGACGTAGTGGGGTTTTTTTCTCTCAGAATTGAACTTTAGCTTGTGCAGGCGTACGGCAAAAAATGAACAATTTGGGTCTTTTTAAAGTGAAAGAAGAAGGTGAGGACATTTTAACTGTTAGCATGTCTCAAACTAGTTGTGTAATGACAGTTTATTTTAAGATGTAACAATTAAATGTGCACTCAAATGATTGCTTTTGATCAATTCTGTACACTGGTTTGAATTGCCATGATTCAGATCTGTCAGTTGTACATAAATAAATATATGATCACACAGCTCTTTATTAAATAGTGACTGGACCAGTGTTGATTCAACATTTGATTGACATTTTATTCACGTGTCTCCTTCAGCATACAGTACAAGCTGTGTACACATTCAGGTAGCATATAGGCAATCTCAAAGTAGTCTTAAAATGTAGTAAATTAAAGATACAGGCCTTTATCAGAGATAACTTATAACAACAGGCTTGGTTCATCCAATGACCTCAGCTGCTTCAAAGAGGTCAGACAGCTTAGACTGAATATTTTTATTCCTAGTGCAGACCTGAGTGGAGTGTAAACAAAGGCTTCCTATATTAAAATCAGCCTGGTGGTTTTGACATTTGTTCATGGTGTAGATGCATGACTCTTAACCAAATTGTCCTCATATTACTACAGAGCCTATATCCATGTTTTCCAGTCGTTATACTGGATAAGAGCACTGCTTTTAAGATGTGTAGTGAATTATTGATATCGACCAATAGTGGCTTTGGGTAGACAATGATTTTAATACAGAATTTAATCTAAAACCTTTAAAGTGGTCTATTACAGGGAGCTGCAGCCAATGAGACTAAACATCATAGCGGCCTAATTAATACACAGTTAAATTGTGATGTTCTCGCCCTACTGCAATATATTTATATATTTAATGTAAATTCACATGAACGTGAACCCAACCTACATAACAATTGAATCAGACAAAGACTGGAAAATGTTGAAAACGTTTATTTGCATAAAACGCGTTGATCACCCACCTGAACAACCGCAGTGACTGTCACCGTGAACAAAAGCAGAAAGAGTCCAAAGGAAAACGTCCATAATCGGCTCAGAGGAAACAAAGGCGCCGGTCAGGATGTGCAACTACAGCAAGAAAGCGGCGTCTGTTCAGGACTTATTTCGTTTTTTTAAGAAAGAAAGAAAACACAGTTAAGGAGAAAATTAAGTGAAGTCTGGTGTGCTGCAGTCCCGCTGGTCTTTACTAAACTCGCCCAGACAACCACGAGCCCGGACGACCGCCTGCCAGCCTTCAGCGAGCCGGTCCCACAACAAAGCAGCTCTTATTGTTCCAAAAGATCCTTTAAAAACATCCAAAAAACGCCTTTATTTTTCTTCATTACATGCCTTAAAAGTCACTCGGTGGAGACTAAGATTGCAGACAGCTCTCCTGTATGTGAACATTTCACACACACGGCTTTCAGCTCTCGGCTCCTGACAATCCCCCCTTTTCTCTCTGCTCTGAGGAGAGGAAGCCTTGAAACCGCCTCATCGTGGCGCGACAGGGGTAGCTTGAAACCGCACCACTTTCTTCTCTCTCTTTTAAAAAAAACAAACACTTTTGCCCCAAAACGCGTAATGTCCTAATGTACATCAAGTCTAATTTCAGACATTGTTACATCACACTAATATTTCAGACTATACTTATTTTCTAACACTATAATAAACATTAACAACACTCAAAAATCTAATTTCCTTATTATTAATGTCTTTGCTTACGTTAAAAGGGCCTAAGCTGCTATCCTAAAGAATGACAGCATACACCATGTAAATAAAAGTTTTAAAACCATCATGTCGAGTCGGTCTTGCAGAACAAGCAGATACCTGGAGAATTTCAACAGTAAAGATTAATATGCGGGATTATCAGATGGATAATCAATATAGCCGGATTATGTAAAACAAACACAATATAATTCAGTTACAGGCGTATCTGTTAATCACTCACCCTTGTGTTCCTTCTACACACACAAGAGCTGTTTCCTAACCAAACATCAACCCATAACTCAAACAAATGATGCAGATCACCACAAGTTTGAAGCAGGTCCTTCTCACTCGCTGCATGTTTATAAAAATACGTCGCGAAATAAAAAAGAAATTTAGCCTGCAGTCTGGTAATCTGGGTCCATTGTGGTACAATCAAGGCTGCATCCGTCTATTTTAATCAGGGGAGCTTGAGCGGCCTTGAAACTGCCCTCCACAAATTCTCTGCTTGTTTTGATCATTCAGGTCTTGAAGGAAGGGGGGGCTTGAAACAGCTCGGCCTCCTTGG
Source organism: Crenuchus spilurus (assembly GCA_036984385.1). Taxonomy (NCBI): domain Eukaryota; kingdom Metazoa; phylum Chordata; class Actinopteri; order Characiformes; family Crenuchidae; genus Crenuchus; species Crenuchus spilurus. Next base: position 84,546 of record BRDA01008272.1, on the reverse strand, counting down.
TCCATAATTGGTTTTATAGAGCTGGCGAAGAGCCAAAGTGTTTACATGGAGATGATGGACAGCCCGGGAGACCAATCACACGGCTTGCTGTAGAGTGTGTCAGGTTGGGTTCAGAGGGGGCGGAGCGTGTTAAACAATGCTTGTTTCATTGCAGAAGAGTTTACTGAGAGCTACAGTGGTTTGTGCTCAAGGCCTTCCCATGTCTAAGCAATCCCTCTGCGCTACTACGGATGGTCTGTAAATGGAGTGTAAGAAATATTCCGCCCTGCGTCCGGATTTGGGGAAGAAACGGGATTCAGTAAACTGAAGCGCCATTACAAGTAAGACGTTGTCGTGGCTGGTCTTTGAGAGAGTAGTTTGGTGTTTTTTTGGAGAAACCCGGAGCACTGAAAGAATGTAGTTCTGCTTCTCGGTGAAAAGGCGGGGAACAGCCCGGTTGATCGCGGCCAGGTTAAAAGTGTTTTGTAAGTGTAAATCCCTCCGCAGGCTACTTCACCGAAAGTCAAACTGCTCTGAATGTTTTATGTTTCCGCGAGAGAAAAAAAAGTTTGCTGAAAACGGGAGCACGTAGGCTGAAAGTTTGAAACGTGGCCGTCGGGGAGGAAAGGCTGCTGTTTGCCGTGAAGCATGACTGAAAACACGGACGTGTGAACAGACCAACTTGGGCTGAACGTTTTAGTTCAGGTATCAGGTTAAGTTGACATCAAATAAATGCAAAGCATTTTTAAAGTGACAGAATGATACTCGGTGGCTAATTTAATGTTAGTCCGCCAAACAGGCAGAAGTTAAGACGACTTGATTTACAGGCGACAGAAGTATAAACCAGATTAACTCACAATAAACCCACATTATAGACAGTATAGTTAGAGTCTTATGTTGGTGGCTTACAGCACTCAGGCTGTGAGCGATTGACCAAAAGCACCAAATACAACATTACCGAGCCTCTCATTTAAGAATAAACACAGCGGTTCCCAAACGATTGATCCGTTTATATTTATATTCGAAATTGAAAAGCCGTTTTTTTTAAATAATGTGAACACTACTCGATCAGAAATGAATTTTAGTTACTAAAAACTACGTCTCTCACCTTTTAAAATAGGATTGGAATAGAATTCATTTTAAAATAACATTATAAACAATTTTCGCTCCAAGTCTGACTCAGTTTTTAGAAGTGGTCCAAAAGCGATCACCGGATTGTCTTCGTCCACAAAGCATTTAATCGTGTTGAAGTGAGAGATCCTCCGTAAAGTTTTGACTTCAGCACTTTAGCCTCTCGTATTTGATCGGAGTGAACAGTTCCGTGCGCCGTGTTCACTGCCTCTCAACTTGGTAGGATTACTTTTATCCCCGTGTGTTAGACTCAAACTGCGTCATTCCGCTCATGATAGGACGAGCCTGCGCTGTTTGACTGCATTTTTAAAAATGACCAACCAACACGTTTTTTTAATTCAAATCTCTCCCATCCTTCATTTTCTTGTTTTCGTAGGTCGGCACCATGCCGGATAAGGACACCGATTTGCCTGGAAATCTATGGACAGTATAGCCTACATAGGCTCCTTCGGAATAGCCGACAAGCCGTTTCTATTTTCCTCATCAAGTTTGGCCTTTGTGGATGATGGATGGCCGAGATTTCGGCCCCCCGAGGTCTGTCCACGTCCCTCCGCCGCTGCTCTCCAGTCTGGCGATGGATTCTCACCGGCTCGGCGGCGCCGCTGCGCCCGGGAGAGTGCCACCGTCCCCCGGCCACTTGGGCGCGGGCCATCCGGCGCCTCTCCACTCCGGAAAATTCATCTCAACGGCCATTAACCTACAGTCTCACCACAGTAAGCAGCGTTTTAATTTTGGTAAACAAATAAATATCATGGTTAGCGTGCCTTTGAGAGCGAAACTTGTGTGGGACGTGGTGAAGCTAAATGTTGGTGTCTGTGGTGATCGCTTAGTGAAGTGACTACGTTTGTATTTATTTATGTGCCTCCTCTTCTGTACGTTAGTGTAAAACTCGAGCTTTGGGCTCATTAATGCTGCGTTCACTTCCCCAGCTTTGCTAATCAGTGACTAGCATGTTTACTGATATAAACACACAGGAGCTATGCAGTGTTGGTCGTAATATCTGATTATTGTGTTTAGACATCGAGCATCTTTCTGTTAATCACACAGCTTCTCCTAATGGCCACGAATACGTTTTGTTTTCGATGTAAAGTGTATTCTAGTGGGCTGTTAGACGCAATGTCCGTCTTGATGGAGAAATCAGCCGTCCTCAAAGCTCTAGCAGATGGACATGAGGACAGCAGAGCTCCAGCAAACCGGTGTTGATGGAGTTGTTTGACTTAAAACTGTGTGCTGGAGAATACAAGTTTGATCCTGGTGATGTGGCTAAATGCAGGGTAGTCTTTCCTTTAAAGTAGTTTAATATTACTGATGAAATTGTCCTCTTTTCCTTCAGATGAATCACTGTAGTTATGGTCATCTCTCATAGCTGCATTAAGACACACGGCTATTGAACGAGTTATACTAGAAGCCTTGTTTATTAATAAGTAATCATTGCTGCTCATCTTAATCACGATGACGTAGCATATTTGTGGAAAACGGTAATGTGAAATTATAGCACGTATATTTGACATCTTTAATACTGTTAAAAGCGTGTAACTTTTGTGGAATTTAGTTGTTATATACAGTATGTCTCTTAAGACGTGTTGGTAGACGGAGCCATTAACTGCTGCAGTATTATATTGTTTTTGTCACAGTTACATAACTCCTGCTGATCTAGTACCATAAAAGTCTGCAATAATTATTTCGAGGTAAAGTATGAGTTTTGAGACTTCTTACATGCTTCTATTTTATTGTGGCATTATGGCCACCAAGGTATTATCTTACAAATGATGATAAAAGCCGATTTAAAATATTCAAACTGGAGTAGAGAATATAATCTGAGGGAAGAATAATCTGCACACTTAAAATAGGTTCTAGTGGGCGTGGGTCAGTAAGTTGTTCTGGCTAATGGGTGAAATCGGTCAGAAACTGTCATGGCTCTGGAAGGTAACCTTTATTTGTGGGTGTGAAGGGAATGTCGAGCGAAAGCTTCTAAGGGCATAGATTTGACCTGTAATTCCTGTTTCGGTGGAAGTGATGAAAACATTGATTCTGTATGAAGTTATTTTTCACATTATTATTATTATTATTATTGTTGTTGTTATTTGTGTGTTGTTTTTGTCATAATTGTACTTGAATTATACAAGCTTTGCTTTTCTTTGGGTGGTGGTGTTGATTTGCTACAGTACCCAAAGGATTTACTATTATTAAATTAATTTTATAGTTTGTTCGGACTTTTTGGGGTTGTCTTTACGCAGATGAGTCAAATCCTGTGAATTTTTGGTGGTTTTTATCCAAAAATAAAACTGATACTAGATCAAAAACTTTTTTTTCTTTACACCTTACTGAAATGCGAGTGCATCATCAGTCTCATAATGTTTTGCATGTTTGGTTTATTATAGTACTCCAGCCATGTGGGACCTCTTGTAGACAGTGGACAATGGTCTATCTTATCAAATGTGGTTGGTGATACGGGTGCTGGGAACAAATGCAGTATATTACAATAATACTTTGTATCTCTTGAGTTGTTTATGTAATATCCAAATGACCAGAGTGCTTAACTTTTTTACTTAAGCATGCATTCAAATTCTTGTATAAACATAGTCAACATTTTTTGTTCATATGCAGTCACTGTTGGGCTTTGAGAGCAGTTCAGGTGTACAAATGCTGTTGTGCTGTTTTTGAACATTTGTGAAATCTTATTCCTCATTCACCGTGTTCTGTCAGTGGGAAGAGGATTTTGTCCTCATGAGCCCTTTCATAATGTCACAAGGTGACCCACCCTAAACTGAGATCACATTTGTAGTGGACATTAATTAACTAAAAATAGTATTGGCACAGTACTATCTTGGACTGGCTTAAGATATGCGTTTGATACTATTGATTGTGTTCATAGCGATAAGATGCTGATAAGAAACTGGTGTGTCAGTGAATTTAACCTTCTCCTTGATGGAATGATTAACTTATACAATTGTTTATGGCAGAGTTTTGATGAATTTTCCTGCTTTAAAATGGTAGTAGATAAGTGTATTATGATGTTGGAGAGGGAGGGACTAACTGATCTTTTTTCATGCATACATGCTTCTTCTGTGCTTTGACATGGTGGGTGTGTACTGTTAAAGACATTTCTAAATAGATCTGTTCTGACATGTTATTGCAGTATTCTGTGCTTGTATTTGTCGTCTTAGCTGCACTAAAAACTGACACTTGGTGCAACTTATTTTTTCATGTTCAAATAATAGATTTTCTCCATAGGTTCTCTAGTGCAAAGGGTAACGTTTAACCTCTTAGGTTATTTTTCTTTCGCATAAAGCTGCCTAGATTGAGAGAACTGCAATGCACATTCTTGTAAGTGGAAGCGTTTGTCCTTCATACTTCATTTTATCATAAATGGACTTGAATATATCTGAAATGGGGAGTGTTGCTCTGTGCCTTCATGCAGAGAGCCAGCAAGCTGAAAAATGCATCATATGTTTGTTGAATGACTCAGTTTCCTGAGAACTGCATGAACATTCCATGTCTTCCACTAATAACTCTCCACAGCCAACTATCAATCATCAAAAGGGAAACCAGATTTGGCTTGTCATTCTGTTGGTCTTTCTCTTGAACCAGACTCCATGCTTATATTAAATACATAATTTCATTGGTTTCTTGGCAAACATCTATCTCTTTTATTTATTAATTTTTTACATAAAATAAAACCGCCTGATAAACACGCAGGTTAAATGGAGGTTATGAGATAACTGTTCTCATACAGAGCAGAATTGTGGGAAGTGACCTTTTGGATCGAATTCGAATAGTGCTTTGTAATTTGGAATTTAGAGTAGATGTAAAAGAAGCCTCCCTTTGAACCCGGCTCTCTGTGTCAGGCGGGGAAATGCTATGCTGGACTGGACTTGAACCAAGTCACATGCTGAAAGAGTGGAGGGGCATGTGAGCGAAGCCCCATGCCTCAACTTTTATATGGAGTGAGCCATTCTTAATTTCACCTTCACTCCACTGCACACACATGTGTGGCTTTTACCCTCCAAAACATTCAGAGGCATCTCTGTGTGTCTGTTGCACTGATGCATCTTCTTCAGCAGGTCCTTAGCATTTGAAAGATGACTGTATCTTTTTAAGTTTGAGCCAGCCCATGCAACCTTTAGGCAATAGACTAGACATTTCTTTCAAAACTGCTCCGACAGGGATCCACAGCTCTAGATGAATGTTTTTCATTGAATTGAAATGGAGTTCAGAAGACGTTCTGTGAAGATGAGCCTCAAGCTCTTACCAGTCATACCTCAAAGCTCATAAAAATCATGACTTTCAACATCTTCTGCCTGTGCCAGTGTACTTCCAAACAAACTCTTTCCTTCCTCTTTGCCCAGCTTTGAACATTTCATCAGCACACCTGAACTGATCTGCACCTCCTAGAGATGGACTCTGATCCAAATAGCTGTATCTGTTTGTCTCACATTTTCACTCTTGTCAGCTGTCTAAATTTGTCCTCTTGTACCATTATTGGCTTATTTGATGAACTCATGAAAATGAAATGTAGCCCCATGCCTTCATGTTTTAAATGGCCAGCTGCCATGCCCACACTCAGTGTTATTATTATTATTATTATTATTATTATTATTTATTTATTTTTTTTTTCTCTTCAGGAACTTGTCAGAACTGTAAAAATTCTTGTCACAAAGCCGTGATCATCTAACCCATTCCTCAGACTCGGTCCTATCTAATGTGCCAAATTGTGGTCCATATGTAAAATGCGATAATTGCAAAATAGCATTAAAAATTGTTCAAAAATACAGAAGTGAATACCGGGTTTTTTTTTTTATTTATTTATTTATTTTTTTAAACCAAGTATAAAACAAGATTATACTGACAAATGTTGAGAATGAGTGGTGCATAAATATTTTCCACAAAATGCAGCCTGTATTTTGTGCTACAAACGGATGTTTCTTTCACTTCAGGGCATTCAGTATTAGTTTATACTTTTAATTATATATGTACAGTCAACCTGACAAACCTGGGCTTCTTATTTTGCAGTGGGTGGATAAAGCCGTAATTGGTTTTAGCTTTAAGAAAATGATTGTGTACCTTTTATAAGCATAAATAGGAAAAAGTAAATAGGAAAAAAACATTTTCATTTGTGTTGTGTTAAAGAATTAGCCCTCAGGTCAAACTTCTGTAGTACAGATGCAAATGGTAGATTAGTCTGGGAACAGCTTTAAATTGTGTAATAGTCATTAACGGTAATGGTTTACGCATTTTAATTCTGTCAAACCATATTAACCTTCTTGGTTATGTTACACCTTAAAGAATGATTCACCGATTTCACTTGATCTAGGCTTACTGGTTAATGTTTTTTTTCCCATTTCGGATAATGATCATCTTTCAGAAAAGCCCGAACACATTGCTACAATCTTTAAGATCCTTGGCTTGCTTTAATAATGATTTCAGAGATGGATCTTTAGAGCTGTGCAAATGGATAAAGTTAATGTTTGTTTAATGCGTTTACCGTGCACAGCATGAAACAAGTACACATTTCTGCACCAAAGCACACTCGTTTAACGGGGTTCCATGAAAGCTTGAGTAACTAGAGGACAGGGGTGGGGGGAATGTAAATCTTGACTTGATATGCGTTTGAAGTGGAGTGCCTTTGGGAGTGTGCGATTGATCAGTTTTCATATGCTGCATCAGAGGATCTTGCAGTTGCAGCCCTGCTGGTGGTTCAGGGCCTGGTTTGAATTTGAGGATCCTGGTGTTTGGCCTGCAGATAGTTCTCAATGCTGACACCTCGCCTCCCTCCTTTTCATTCTCTTATCGATCCCTGTGCTCGTCTTCCAAATCCCTGTTTGGCTGTTTACGTTTTTTTTCTTTCACCGTTATATCTGTGGTCGTATTCTATGTTTGTACAAAATAATGTTATTTATTATTATTTTTTTTACTTGGGGGCCATGGCTGTGACATGCTCATGATTTGTTGTGTAACCTCCACCGACACTAGAGACAAGCTTGCCCAAGGGCACAAGCGGATTGGCAGACTTGCAGGCTGCCCAGATCAAGGCTCCACTTCCCCTGAATATGTGTTGGTGTTGATCTCTTGCTACAGCTTTTCCTCAGCCTCTTGTTACGTTCGATTGAAAGCACCCGGGTGCTCACAGTGAAGCTGTACTTCGAGCACACATGAAGGCTCCAGTCCTCGGCGCACTTCTGTCTGCCTTTTCCCTTTCAATTGACCATTTATTGTGCTTTTTGATGACTGTTCCTTAGCCGAGTTACCTAATCCTGTTTAACTCTTGAGAAAAGGAGCACCAGAATTATGCCCTGAAGCATGTAGGAGGAAAATTGCTTGTAAAAATAGCCTTTACAGTCCAGGTGTTATCATTTCCGCCCTTGTCTCTGCACTCTGGTTTCAAGGTTATAGGTGCATTCCTATTAAGCACAGGGCGAAGACGCTAAACCAGTGGTTTGTTGCTGTTTATTTAACTCCTCCTCTTCACGGACTGAATTAATTGGAGCTCTTCCTCTTCGCTGTCCAGTTCTGGACTAGCAGTGATGTGCTTTTGCTGTGACCTGCCCTCAGTGTGGGCTAGAACTGTACTATTGTAGCCTCTACGCTGCTAGTCCCTCAACATGATCCACTGTGACAGGCGGGGAGTAACACTGAAATGGTGAGCAGTGAAACGTGGGGGGACTCCCGTGGCCCCTCCACTCCCATCCATGGTGGTGTGGCAGAGAGGAAGGGGGGAGGATGTATGTGTGCACACCTCCCGCAGCCTTGACTTTCCACTGAATTATACATAAAGTGTTTAGTGTCCCAGTGCACAGACCCCATCCGCTCATCCTTCATGGGTTACATACTCTGTGGTTTTGAAATAGAACGCCCAGGCTGTTTGGCATGCTTTCATGAATGTGTTTTTTATGAGGGGAGACGTTGTCTTCCTAGAGGGCATTTTTTCTATACTTGGTGTTTGGATAAATCTTTGTAATTATCTTTACCGAGCAGAGGAATGAAGCAAGCCGCCTTATCATATTTGTCTTTTAATGTTCTCCAAGTTAGTGTGCGTCTACATTGAAATGCTTTCCTCTTAAAGGCTTTTTGATCTTTATTTCTCTGTTTTACACCCATTCGAGGGCCAGCATGCTGGAAACTGCAAAATAATGCGTGGGAATTGAACACCTTGCCTTGATAAATCCCTCATTTAACATCTGCCAGATCTGGCTGCAGAAAAAGCCCTATTAAAATGTAATTTGATGGTAAGTGATTGGAAGCTGATGAGATCAGGTTTCTGTGTGGCCTAGAAAAGCTACACCATGTCTGTGCTATTTAATTTACATCCCTCTTCTGAAAGAGAATCCAGAAACAGCCTTGTTTTTGCCTCTGTGGGTAGAAGACCTGATGAGGTGTTTATTCCTTCTCATGCTGGCGCTGGAAGTTCTCCGTAGTTTAGTAGGAAGTTGTGTTGTTTGGTTTTTCCTAACTATTGTGCTCTGCTTGTTCTGTACAATGACATTGCGTAATGGTTTCAGAACCACTTGTTCCCAGCTTTATACTTTATTTAGTCTCTTTTTTTATTTTGTAGTAATGTACTTCTTGGTGTAGATTGGTAATGTTTTGTTGAGCAGTGTTACACAGAGGACAAGCAGATGTGAACAAATATACAGAAACCTGGATCTGAGAGGTGGAACAAAGGCCATTTGCAAAGTGTGTTTGTGTCTGTCCCGGGGGAAGGGACACACAGAGGAGCAGTGACCTGGCCGGCATGACAGGGATTAAACCATGCCTCTGAAAAACTAACAAAGGATGTGAAATGAAAACCAGCCCCACTGTTCTGCTCCCATATCTTGTGTTACAGTGCTTGCAACAAAGTACTGAAGAGTCTTCAACTTTTTTTTTTTTTTTTGCTTCTCCCACTTTTTCAAATTCTCTATAATCAGCCTGTCATTGGAAACTCCTTTAGCAGTGAGGGCTGTTATTAAATATGTGACTTGAATTCTCATTAAACAATTACTGCACAGTTTTGATTGGCATCTATCAGTAGCCATGCTTAAATGGGTGGCCAGTATTTCATAACTGTGCCATGTCTGTGTGCTGTGGAAGAAGATGGACATTTTCCTTTTCTAGAATGCTTTAAAAAAAGCTGGTTTTTGCAGTTTTGTAGCAGAAAATTCCCAACATTTTTCCCCAAAATTGCCTTCCTTTTTCACAAAAGACATCCAGTACTGGATAAATGTAAACATTGCTCATTCTTTAAGATGCATATTGCCTAAAGAATCAAGTATATCCAAAATTTTAGCTACACTGGATACTTTTAACATATGTGATCACATTTGCCAAATTTTGGGAATTGGAAAAAGTACTGAAGGAGAGAGGTTGAAATAGATGTTTTACGTTAAAAGAATAAATGTCTCTTTTACTCATGAAAGTTTTGAATTACTTTTATGAGTGTGTTTGTTAGACTGTAATTCCAGGATTAAAGTGAACACCCTCTGAATGAATGCATACACATGCACTTAATCCAACTAGAGCTGGGTGATATGGCCAAAAATTTTATCACGATAAATTTTTGTATATTGATCAATTTCGATAATTATCACAATTTCAAATTTTGTAACACTGTCATAGTTTTAAACATCTTTCTAAAAACATCAGACTAAATACATGACATGTTACTTTAAAATATTTAAAATATTAAAATGTTTTTTGCCAGAACATAATAATGTAGCGTCTGGCTGGATGCGTTGAAAGGATGGACAAGAAAGATGTTTACAATCGTCGCTTTATTGTTGAAACTTACAATGATTGCTGTCGGCCGCAGCCACTCCAAAATAACAACAGGCTAGAGAGACAAGCTAATATGCTAATGCTAGCACTCAAGCTGACACGCACACCAAGCCCTTCTCCTTCTCACACAAACATACGCGACCTCTTGCTCTCTTCCCCCAGTCACACGCTTGTATTAAACACAACCATGCATTTTGGCGGCGCTGGTGAGGAGGAGCTAACAAGCAGCAGTATTAGACTTCTGAACTCACTGTCAAGCTGCTTAGACGTGAAATGGAAACAGACATTAATGCTTATCGAATTCTATTGTCCCGGCTCATCATCGTCATTGAGGGAAAAAGTATCGTGAAAAAAATCGATATCATTTTATCGCCCAGCACTAAATCCAACTATAACCAGATTTCTGCAGTTGTCTGATTATTCAAGCTGTCATGTAAACAGCATCCTTCTATTTCTTATATTGGAGTATGGCCAAGAAAACAGCTGAGGAAAGAACTGGATTTTAGCTCAGTAATCAGAATTCTCGATGTATGTACACTTTTACTAAACTATGAGTCATTCTCAGTCTGCAGATGTGTGAGAAACTGTGCCATGGTGGCATCAAGCAGTTTAAAGAAGCATGCGTAAGATGGCAAAAATGTTTTGAATGATCTGATAACCCAAGTGCATGTAAAAGGATTTAGGGTGAAATCAGATGTTCTGCCATAATCAGATTATTAAGTGCATGTAAACACACTCTTGATTATTTTATAATACATTTCTCTTGTTGCTGAAGATGCTATTAAGCAGACCTGAATAATTTTAGGAATTATGATGAAGTGAATGTATCAGCTGTGTTGCTGTTAAACTGTAAATAAGCCCTTTGGTTAATACAGTTTTTTGTGAATTTCGACATATTTGTTATGGTACTTCTTGTAGACACTCATGTCGTATGCTTAGAAAATGTCTTAGTTTGTTTTGATGTATGTGTCTGAGTATAATTGCTTTCTGTCTGAACAGCTGACTGGTAGGAAAAAAATGACCCGAAATTGAGTTTTCAACTGTCATGTTACGGTCAAAGGCCTCCCTCTGATTTACGAGAAGAGTCTTTTTAATTTAGTTAGTTTTATCAAGCTGGTATTATGTCAAGAATAGTCTGTGCCTTTGTTGTCTTCGTACTTGGAGTATCTCCTGTTGGTGACAGTATCTGACTGGTGAGCTGCCTGTGGTGTTTGTTAAAAAAAGGAACGTTGTGATTCATTATTGTTAGGCCTATTTGTTAGTCCGTCGTGCATCTGTCATCATATGACAATTTTTCTGCAGATGGGAGGGTCAGGTGAACATGCAGCTGCCTTCCTTTCTTGAATGCTGAGGCTTGTGTGAGCACAGAGCTTTATTTTGCCAGAGTGCGCTGCTAATCTACACACGTCTTACGTGTGGAATGAAAAGGTGGTGAGAAGCTTTTCTTCGACACAGATATTAGTGTTAGAAGAGCGCCGCGCTGTACGCAGATGCTGTTTGAAATGGATTTCTAGAGCAAAGTGATGCATGGTATAAATCTCTACGTACAAGTGTGTTCATTCCGTGCTGCACATCATTAAGCTTGGTCACGTAATTGCAATCCAGTGCAGAAAATTTCACTGCCGCCCCCGCTGCAGTTGGGGGTGGGGTGAGGGGGATGCATGGAACTGGGACTGGTGGTGGGGGTGCATGGGGAGGGTCACAGGCATCATTTAACCATGGCCTAGCACCCTGTAAAACACAGGCCACATTAAATACAGCAGCAGAGCTTGAGGTGATAAAGCCTGCAAACAAATGCTGCTTTAGAATGGCTCCACTACGCCAGTGTTCAAGCCATGAACAGATGACCAGACGCACAAATGTGCCTGACCTGTGTTGAGCTAGCTCATGTTTCTGCACTCTGTGTAGTGAGCACCCGTTACATGCGGCAGACATTAAGAAGTAAATGTTTTTTCAGCGTGCAGTGTTGTCTTGAATAAAATATAGCAAAGAAGCCGTTTTATTAAAAAAATTCTTCGGGCCCCCCGAGTGGTTCAGCAGACTAAGACGCTGACACTATGACCAGAGGATCACGAGTTTATGCTGTTTGCCATCAACAGCCGGGGCCCAAGAGAGCAAAAATTGTCTGTGGTGTATATGGTCTTATCACCATCACTCACACATTGCAATGTCCGCTGGCTCAGGCGTCTACTGATTGGTCCATTTGGAGCTGGGAATCCTGCGCTTTCCTCAGAGTGTGTTGGTTCCCCAGTGACGGTGCATCAGCGGTAGTCCGAAAAGAGGTGGCCACATCACACGCAACAGAGGCTTGTGCTTGACTTCACCCTCCTAGAGTCAGGGACAGTGAAAAGTGATGGGGAGAGTCCTAACGAAGGGGGTGGGCTAATTGGCTACTACTACATTGGGAATGGGACAAAATGGGCAAATAATGAAAACATTTATTTACATGAACAGTCATATCAGAATATTTTGACCACCTCCTTGTAGCTACACTTGTCAACACTCCAGCTGCACTACGGACCATATAGGTGCACTTTGTAGTTCTACAATTACAGACTGTAGCCCATCTGTTAGCCAGCCTCCTTTCACCCTGTTCTTAAATGATCAGGACCCCTGCAGAGCAGATATTATTTGTGCGTTGACTCATTCTCAGCACTGCATTGACAGTGACGTGGTGGTGGTGTGTTAGTGTGTGTTGTTTGTATGAGTAGATCAGACACAGCAGAGCTGCTGATTGTTTTTAAACACCTCCGGGTCACTGCTGGAGTGAAAATAGTGCACCAACCAAAACTATTTACCCAGCAGCGTCTGGTGAACACCAGGGAAGGACTAGAGGACGACCAAAACCAACTGAAGCAACAGATAAGCTACTGTCTCTTAAGTTACATCTACAAGGTGTATCCTAATAAAGTGCACATTGAGTGAACATGGTGTTTAAAATGTACAGCGGCTCTACTGCATCTAATCCATTCGTACCAGCTCATCATTGAAGAGCAGGTGAAAGGAAGCTAAAGTATACACCGAAACAGATGGACTTGTAAAAGTCTGTAATTGTAGAACTACAAAGTGCACCTGTATGGTCATTGGAGCTGATAAAGTGGACAATGAGTGGTCATTATCTTTTGCAATTTCTGTATATTTTGTCCTCTTGAATTCCTGTCGCTATGTTGTTTTTCTCTTTTGCAAATTCAAAGGGCAAAATCTGCTGTTGAAACTAAACATTAACTATTGTATACAGAGAGGGTAAAAACCAGCATGTTATCTGCTGCTGTTCCAGACCAAATCCAAATGAGATACGTTGACACAATTGTAGGCTTGGTGTAGTGAGCAGGCAGTGACGCCTTTGGCTTAAAGCTTTAGAAGCTCCCTCATCTATTAGGCAGAGCTTACTTCAGCGTGTAGGATCTGCCGCTATATGCTGCAATTATTTTGTCACTCCCCTTTTGTCAGTGGAGCTGAACAAAAGTTTTCTGTTTGAGCCCTGCAGTGCTGGAGAGGTGTAGGAATTTGGCTGATTGTATGACATCCAGGTTGACTTGTTAGAACGGGTACAATTTGGCATGTTTTTCGTCTCCTCGCAGGTGCTGCACTGAGAGAGGAAAGAATCCCAAATGCCTTGTTTTCCAGTGGGTGGTAACACTAGCAAAAGCAAAGATGCAGAGATCTGCTCCCTGCAGTTTAATGGTTTCAAAAATAGCTGGCCTTCAAGCCACCGTAAAAGGCCTTTTCAAAAGAAAAAGAACAAAACCACAGACTCTGGAAACACTTCAGCTTTACAGAAATTCAGCTGCATCCCAAGTTTCTGGGGCATTCTCGACCTGCAACATTGGGCTAGTTGCGATTATCTGTGACACAGTTTCTCTAATACTGTCCTTGTCCCTGCCATTATTACATCTCTGTAAGAAGAGAAATAAAATGATGATAAAAAATAGTTTCCATTGCTGTTGAAATAAGAGTCTTGGAGCATTTTCACACCTGAGAGTCTGAACCATGGTCCGAACCCAGGCTCGTGTGTTTACCTTGTATATATTTGGTTGGGTTAGCTTTGTTGTCGCGCTGCATTTTTGCAAGTGCACCAAAGACCTTTGTATGATACGCCTACGTCCTGTCATCACTTACGTGAAGGGCATCTTCCTACACTTCACACTGATTGGTTTGAGGAAGGACGTGCGTCTGACGTTGGCATGTGTTTACCTTAAGGTGGCATTGCTCTGCTGTCCCGTCATGTCCTTTCTCATCCTTTCAGAAAATAATCTGCATGTTTCATAATTTTTGTGTTTTTCTTTTCTTTTTTCCCCAAACTGACTTTCCAAATGTTCATCCAACTAACTTTCAATGAAACATTTGGTCTCCTCCTCGCTCCATGCGCTACCACGGCTCATTTTTACTACTTTTATGGATATTTTTCTTCTTCTTCTGTTGTTTTTGAATGGAAGAGGATGCCTGTCTCAACTTCGTGTGTTTGGGCCAAAAGTTTCAAACTTGTAGAAAAGTGTTTTCACACTGCATACGAATCAGCCCATGGTTTAGTAGATCTGGAACGAGACGACCTCTTTTGGTCGGACCAAATTTTTCTCCTTTGTTGCGGACCATGGTTCGCTGGGCCTTTCACATCTACTTTTAGATTTGGGCCAAAACTGAAAAGTCTGAAAGTTAAACCATGTAGGTGTGAAAGCACCGTTAGGGCTTTAAAAATTCAGAAAAAGTTTGTTTGGGTTCATAATTTAATTCAAAAAGGTAAACTTGCATATATTTTAAACAAATAAAGGCCTGAACCAAAATAGCAGATGTAATAAACATAAAATGACAAACTTTTGAATTATTTTCTCCCAGATTTTTTGATATGGCACTATAAGAAATAAATAAAATCAAAATAAATGATCTATCCAACTACTATAAATAAAATAAATTTGAAAAACTGGAAATCTTCTCCAATGTTCTCCAAGAGTTCATCTAAAATCACTGCATAGAATAAATTTTATCAGCTCATTTTTGTTTCACGTTACTAGTGATGTAACAGTCCAACCATCTGTATCAATGTATCGACCCAAACAGCAAACAATGTGATGCGCTGATGTGACTCATGAGCAGTGACGCATGCATGTTTTTGATATCTGTTCCAACATTATCAGCAGGATTCCTCTCTGTTCGCTACACTCCTCCCACGCTGTAGGTGGCAGCATGCAGTATAAGCTTGTTGCAGCATTAATTTGCTGTGATGTTTTTTTTTACTGCTTATGACGACTTTATTTGACATTTACTGACAAAATGTTCATATTTAGATTTATTTTTGTGAATGTACAGAAATGTAAAATATTGTATAATCACAGCATATCAAAGTGAGGTATCGTAAATCTGACCATTAGCTGAAAGTATTGATGTAAGTCAGACCTTGTTTATACAGCATTTACGATTTCTTTCTATGTTTTAACTCAACACTTAGCATGAAGCAAACATGTGGGGGAAGTGTTAACTGTACATACAGTTCTCCCATCCGTGTCTGAATTGTTGTGGTGTTCAGGGTTGCAGTGCTGCAGTGTAATGACTATCATAATGCTGGCCTTTGTTGTATAGTACTGTGTTTTTCAGAGCAGGTGCTGTGCTTTGTGGGATCAGCTAGAGTGGGGCTGAGTATTTTAATGGTCTTTTTTTTGTACTGTGTCTTGGTTTAAGGTCTTGAATTCTAATTAGTGTCCCTCTTTGCTCTAATTTACAACAGTTCTTTTGGAATTGTCTTTAAGGGTCTGGCTTTAATTATAGGGGGTGTGTGTGTGTGTCGAGGGGGTGGGATTGCGAAAGCTTACCACAAGGCCTGTGGGTTGCAGTCGAGTTGAGCAACGTGAGCAATTAGGAAATTCCTGGGCTCTATTCAGTGCGTCTCTGACAGTGCCCTCGTAGCTGGAGGAGGGAAAACCGCTCAGCTCTCTGAAAAGCTCTCGTGTTTAGGAAGCTGAACTGCTCCTGACCTGCTGAACTCCTCGCTCTTTCTCATGCGCCCAAGACGACAACCATGTCTGGCGTAAAGCAGACTGATTGGAAAAGGCCGAACGCGCGCCAGTTCTGAGGCAGCAGGAACCACTTGCAGATGGGATATGAATATATCAGAAGTAATGTGAAACAAATGACTTTGTAAATTCCCTCTGAGGCATTTTTGGATGTAGGTGCAGGTAAAATGATCCTAGTGAACATGTGGAAATGGCTTTAAAGAGTGCAAGTTTGCAAGGGAGCTGTTTGCAGACTGCAGAGCGTCGGCTTTGAGGCTTAGTTTTATTTATCTGACGAGCTTCCACTTAAGGCACGGGAAGCAAAGCAGACTCTCTTTTTGAGAGCGGTGTTGCTGAAATGTTTTAAAACTGGGGGAACAAGGTGCTGCCTTTGTGCTAGAATGTTCCCAGAGTCCGCAGAGAGCAAACCGGATTGGAATTTCGAGGATCTCGGAGGAATCATCGTTTTCCTGGCACTCCAGAGCCTTTTGCTTTCTTGTACTTGTTTGCACTAAGTTGAAGCACATGGATGTGACCCCACTCTGGTGAGGAAATGCTGTCCAGCTTTGCTGTTTTAATGTGCCAGGGGTTAGTGCTGGGCGATTAAACGGTATCGATTTTTTTTTTTCACGATAATTTTTCCCTCTATGACGATGATAAGCCGGGACAATAGAATTCGATAAGCGTTAACGTTTGTAAAGTGTGTCAGCTTGAGTGCTAGCATTAGCCTGTTAGCTTGACTCTCTAGCCTGTTATTTTGGAGTGGCTGCGGCCGACAGCGATCATTTTAAGTTTCAACAATAACGCGACGACTGTAAACGTCTTTCTCGTCCATCCTTTCAACATGTCCAGCCGGACGCTACAATATTATGTTCTTTCATGTATTTAGTTTGATGTTTTAAGAGAGATGTTGTTCAAAACTATGACAGTGTTAGAAAATGTAATATTGTGATAATTATCGAGATTGATCAATATAGAAAAATTTATCGTGATAACAATTTTGGCCATATCACCCAGCTCTACCAGGGGTGTGTGTGAGGGGGACAATAGCCCACTCATACAGGAAGGCTTACTGTCTGAAATGCACCAGTGCCTTTTGTACAATCACCTGGTTTTTCTCACTGCTGGGTGTTGACCACTCTTGTATTTGCTTGTCCTGCGAGTGTACGCCAACTCTATGTCCTCTCCTTTCTGGGTTTGACTGACGGTGCTTAAGTTCACATCAAATTTTTGAGCTTCGCTCACTGAAGACCAAATTACCAAGAGTGTATTTCCTGTGAATTTATTCTCATTTCTCCCTCGTATCATACCTTGCTCCTAGCCAGGGGTCTAATCTACCCTGCGGTTAATGTTTAGGTACATTTGTAAAAGGTTCACATCTGCCAGTAGCCTCTGCTTGCGAGGCCCTGCAGCTCCTCGGCAGAGCAGGACCCTCTCCTCCAGCAGGTTAATCACATGCTAACCCCTGCTACAAAGGCCTCATGTTGCTGTTGATGCCTTGTTGTCCCTCCTCCTCTTCTCATGCTAATGGCCCGTTTACACATGCAGGAGGGGGAGAACAAAAAAGGGCCCATTGGCTGTAGTGGAAAGCGATGGAGGCAACTGTGTGTGTGTGCGTACGTCTCTGTGAGTGTGTCCATCTCCTGTTTGTATAATAAGTGTGAATGCTCCTCCCCCATCAATCCACGACATTCTTAGAAGGAAGCGAGAAAAGCTGCATCACAGCAAAGGCGGACACATTTCGTTTAGGCTATACATTCTGTGCACCTGTTGTGGTTGGATGTTGGATGCATAGATATATGTAAATATACCTACGTGTTAAAAAGGAACATTCTTCACCAGGACAGGAGTGTTATCTTTCTTTTTTTTTCTTGGGTAGAAAGAGACGGGGAGGGGTGTTATCAGAGCTAACCTCCCCTTTCTCCTCTGTATACCAACCCACCCATATTTTGAAATGCATCCCCAGCTCTCTGTGGAGTAACCATGTGAATGGTATGGCTGCTGTTTTTATCAGGGTGCCTTTGAAAGCTCTGAGCGAAAGCACGTCCTCCCCTGCACCCAGTTGCGATGCTGGCGAATGAAAGCCCACTTTATTTAGACATTCTCACTCTTGAAGCTGCACATCTGGTGGCTATTGTATTGACACTTAACATAACATTGAGGATGACTAATAATTATTCGTGACATTTGTTTACAAGCAAAAGCCAATTTGCGCTTGTGGTCTCTGTGCGCCGTTCGGTAAACATTCCTCTTTTGAAAGAACATGAAGAAGCTGCTGTTGCAGTAGACCAGGTTTGAGGTTTGCGGCCCTGCTAAAATTCAAAAGAAACCACAACCCTCTAACCTCACTCTCCTCTGGGTAATTATTTTAGTTTTGCCCAAGCTCTTTTTGTCCTCTCAGGAATGTGATCATCTCAGATGACACTGCTCTTGCAGCTTTGTTTGCAGTGTTTTTCTGCCCAAGTCCCTTCACTGATCTTTCTCAATTGTCTGTAAAGCAATTTGTGCTTTATAAGTAAGTATTATTTTGTACACTTTTAAAAATCGAATGAAAAATATGATCTTCTTTATTCAGTGCTTTGGTATAAACAAATTTGTAATTGCATGTCTAGTGAAAAATTCACTTTTTGAAGTAGTCCCTGGATTTTTGCCAAATCTTGTGAACCATAACCTATTTACAATTTCCTGAGTCTACAAGTAAATAACTATCAAAAAATGTGTTTTCTGACTGTGGGACAACTTCTGACTTAGACCTGATTCTTGTGTCTTAAGCGAGTTTAGCCCTCATATTGAGAGGACCCCGTAAATTGCAGCATGTGGCTATATTTATTATTAGTAGCAGTAGTAGTAGCAGTAGCAGTAGCAATAGTAGTAGCAGTAGTAGTAGTATAATTATTAACTTATATTATTATTTTTATTTAATATTTTTTTAAACATATTAAATAATTTTGAACTGTATCAGTTTTACTGAAATGTTCAATTATGTTTGTTTTTCATGACTTCCTCAGTGCGTCATAAACACTGTATTCATATCTAGCGCTATTGTTCAGTCGATGTGGATCGAGTACATACCTGATACCTGTAGATATGGAGCACATGGCTGCTTTTATTGCTTCTGTGCCTGTTTACTGTCTGCAACACACTTGCCATGGTGGACTTATGACCAACTCCTGCTGTGCTCCTGCAGTCAAATTTATGCACACTATTAAGAAAACAGAGTCTCATGTTTGCAGTGTGGGGTTATGAGCAGGGATGAGTCAGAATATTCAAATAATTGTGAAATATTTAAAAATCAAATGTTAAATGAGAATTTTCTTAGAAGGAAACATCTTTCTAATACAGGTGGGTGTCCCAGAACTGCATACTGGACTCCAGTAGAGTTTGAGTTTTCACTTCTCAGACAGACGAAGACAATTAACTGCTGTGTCGAGTCATGTGAGAAAAATCTTCAAACTGCTGTGGAATCGAGCCAGGATCAGTTTTCCTCCACTTTTACATTAGATTTTGGTTCTAAATCCTGCTGCACACTAAGAAGCACCGTTGTGTGTTGCACTGCGGAGAAAAGTGGTGATAAACATGAAGGTCAAATGCGTTTTACACTTGTCTCATAAACGTTTAATAGAATCAAACTTTTAACAAAGCAGCACTGCAAAGACAAATGAAATAAAACTGGCCAAGCCATAATTGCATCAGGGATAGTATAAACTAACAACGGTGTACTGCTGCTGAGGAAACTAGGCTTTAAAGTGAACTTGTGCAGAGCATGAATGACTGGTTGAAAGTAGGGCTGCCACAAACGATTATTTTTATAGTCGACTAATCACTGATTATTTTTGCGATTAGTCGACTAATCAGATCATACGTTAATTGGATATAAAACATACAGCTTATCACACTAGAATGCAGCTGTTATTATATAACCGTCATTAGATTTCAGCTATATGCTAACTAAAAATAAAAACAATTAAGATCATAGTTCATTAAACCTTTAATGAAATATGCAGCTTGTTGCAACAAACAATTATTTAACTGTTTAGCATAAAGTGTAAACATAGCAGTGAAACATAACGTTAGAAAACATTAGCATTGCTAGTCAAACACATGACTGTTTTAACGTTACAGAAAACACATGAATGTGTGCTAAGGCTAATGAATCAAATCATCATCGCTAATGTTAACTTTTACAGCTATAAATATGAGTAAGCAGCAACTTAACTCTCTGTTTACGCTCTGTTTAGCAGCTAACTAGCAATTTAGCTTACTGAGATAACAGTCCCTCTTCATCATTGTCACAATCAGGCACAACAGCTTCCTTTTCAGGTGCTCGTGCATCACAGTTTTGCTGCCATGTAAAAGGTGAGCAGTAAAAGGTGAGTACGCAGCAGTTTGGAGAGAAAAAGAAAGTAAAAAAAAAATGACGCATCGACTATTAAATTAGTTGTACTTAACATAACATAATCGTGACTAGTCGACTAATCGTGGCAGCCCTAGTTGAAAGTTTACGATGTCACTTGATTCATGCACACTAAAGCAGAGGCAAAACAAGCTGACTCTCTGCTAAGTTTGAGCAAAATGTTAATTACAGTAGAAGAGTTTTCTGTGTTCTGGACATCAGATTTGAGTGCTGCATCAGTTTCACATGTACATACACTTCTGGGTAAAATTAGATCTAATATGCAAATTGTTGTGTATCCAGTTGTATTATTGTGATGATGTGATGACCCACTTAGTGTTGGGTGGTGGTGATCAAATTTATACTTCAATATGTTTCTTTAATATAGCAAATTATCGTGTGTGTGTGTGTGTGTGTGTGTGTGTTTATTTATTTTTATTTCTGCTATTGTTTATGAAGCCATACTTCATGAATCTATGAAAAAGTGACTTGACTTCAGACAGCAGTGATGGATTAACGCCCTGTCCTGGGCTTAGTTGAACAGTGTAATGCCCTGCGCGCCCAGTGAGGAGCTAGGAGACTAACCGCGAACCTGATAAGGATTCTATGAAGTCCTCATCCAGCCAGCGTCTGCATTATGCTGCTCACTAAAGGCATACATTTGCGTTTTTTGTTAATCTATCAGTATTGGTAAAACCAAAACATTTATATTGTTGTCCCACCAGTGGCAGTATACTAGTATTGATGATCTGATGTCCAGTGCTTGACTAGTTCACAATACACGGCCCTAAAAGCCTGTGCTTTTCTTTTCTTCAGGTGATGCCTTCCCCGGTGCCTCCAGCTTTCTTAGCAGCTATGTAAGTTCGTCCAATCCGCATGCAGGACCCAGCCCGCTACCCTCTGACCCAGCCTTCAGATCCCCTAACCCTGCCAGCCTGCAGATGGCTCAGCTTTGGGCTTCACACTCGCATGAAGGTAAGCCTCAACCTTCCCATTTCCTGCCCACGTGAACGAGTGGCAAAAAAACATGCAAGTATATCAATGTTTTAAATAAAGCATAAGCCTTTTTTCACCTGAGGCAGATTCAGCACACTGGGCTTAATGATCCAGTCTGATGGTAGATTGTTAGGTTGTGACAAAGAGCCAAGCCGTAGGCTGGGTGTGACAGGTTACACTTGTGGACGGCCACACTGCATCCCATGGGGACTTTTTGACTACTTCTCGAGCTGCTTTGAATTTGAATGTAATGGGAATTGACTCCAGATTGACAGTGTTAAAATGCAGAGGTGAATGTATAGGGTACTGCCTCCATTGATAAGTCAAAATATGGCTACTTAAGGCAGGAGCCTAGCCATGTGGAATATCTTCTCATGCCTGTCCAGGCCCGATCGTTATACCCTCTCCTTCTGAGTCGATAAACTAGATTTTCTGTGAACGGGACGACAGTTACTACAGTTTTAGCTGTAAAAATAGTCAATTTTGTCGCTGCCATTCCAACATATAATGGACCCCATCAGTGCTATAGAGAACCATATTTGTAACCAATTTCTGTCTTGAAATAGCTGTTGGAGGTCAATGAGCAATATTACTGTTGCTGTGGCCTCTGTTTGCTAGTGCATTGGTGTTGTCTTACAGGCATTAACATTTCATAGAATTTGGGTGAAAGGAGGACATGTTGCCATCTTTACTTTTACCCCAGTGGACTTTCCTAGTGTGGGTCAAGTCTATGGATCATGTTTTGACATCACTCCTTCAAATTCCAAAGGAACTCGCACCCTGCCATTTTGGGCAGGCTGTGATTTGAGCTTACAAAATGGTTCGCATGTACAGCAAACAAATGAAAGGGATGCGACACGGGCATGGGTGTGGGTGGATTATTAACGAAGCTTGCTGAAGGGCCTTGCTGCCGCAGGCTTATGTTTCAAGTTTCTGCAGAGAAAAAGTGCAGATCATCTCTGAAGCTTTGGCACCGATCGCAGTATGCCTTCCCTGCCCACATAGAAATGTGATGAATAGCTGACATTGAAGTGTAGTCGGTCATGGCAGTCTGTGAAAATATTTGAACACACGTGTTTATTCTGAAAGGTGCACCTGGCCCTTATTAATGGAGGGAAGTAGAAGTGGCAGCTGTGGAATTCTGCTATTTTCATGTAAGAAGTGTGAAACAATCATGTCCGCCCTCCCTTCTCTGTAGACTGCAGTGCAAACGGCACACAGCCACAGAAGAATAGGCGCAGTCTTGTCAAATTTGTCTCTGAAGTTCACTTAATAAACATGAATTGCAGCGAACTGTGAAATATTGGAGTTTGTAACAGCGGCCTTGCTGTACATACGGGCGCTTTGTGTGATAACCCCTCAAGCAGCGGTTGACTTTAAAATAAGCTATCGCTATGTATGTGATGGGGGTTTTTTTCCCTCTTTTGAGCAAGTAGTGTTCCATAACGACAAGGTCTTGTGCATGCCAGCACCTCATCCTTATTTATATGCAGCTGTAATGCTAGTCAGCAGAGCAACTTTGGAATTTTTCCTCTTTGGAATTTTCCCTTTTTACTTATAATTCGCAGGCTTACGCAGCCTTCATTCGAGACATTTCAAGTAAATAATACCGCGGTGATGTGACTAGTGTTTGCCGACTGCCTTTATCTTTGCCACACTGCAGACGAGGTTTGGAATCGAATGAGCAGATAGCGTGTGGTGCTCACCTTTGGACTGTGCGTGGGGGCGGCGTGGCGGCTGTAGCGTTGCTTCCCACGAGGGAGTGATTGATAGAGTTTCCATGCTTGCCAGTGCTGTCACACACTGCGCTTGGGGGGAGAGGAATGTTTTAACCCAGCTCTGCTGATGGATTTGTTGGGGGCAGCGTGATGCTCCCAGTTGCTGAGTGGAATTCAGATGACCCCTCCAAAAGCTGATGTGGTTATAGAATAGGGAGGATATGATATCATCAACATGTGGTTGAAGGCAGGAGGCAGAAGTTTAGAGGTGTGTCAGTGGTTGCACTTGTTTCTTTGACCTTTTTCTTTTTTCAGAACCAGTGGTTGCCCACCAAGGAGGGTGTTGAACAGCTTAATTTATCTGGTTCTCTGGAATAACCTTTGGACCTAGAGCAGATTTACCTCCTCGCACCATTGTTCATGTGCTTGATTAGTTGGATGAGGTGTGCTAGAGAAAGGAAAACGCCAAAATATGGACGGGAGTACTTGGGGAACCACTGGTGTAAGCAAAGACGTCTAACCTGCACTTTCTCTGTAAAGAGCCTCTTGCTCAGGGGTAAATGAGCCTGGTCTCTCCAGGGGTTTGGACTTCTTCTAGCCTCAAATCCTTTTCAGTAAGTGAGGGCATCTCTGGCATCCATGCTTTTGAATGTTAATGGCCTCCTTTGTGATGGTTCCTTATTGAGCCAGATTTCACATTACATGGGCCACTTTAAATGTAACCTTCCTCTGTCCTTAGTAATACACCCCAAGAGAATGCTGGTTAAATCATTCTTGAGCTTCAAGAAACCCCAATATCTTCCCAATTCTTGATCTAAACTCCTTAATCTGTCAGCTGGATTATGCTTTTTTGCTCCATACGTTCGTCTTGGGGTATTGACCGACTGTCTAGCTTGGACATTCCCTCGCATTGAGTTTGTTAGGTTCATTGTGGTGCAGGGAAGCAGAACCACAGGAAAGGGCTACGGGCAGCCAAAACTAATTATCCCGCAGATATTGCCGAGGCTGAGATTTGCTTACTCTCACATGAGAGAAACATAGATTAGATGTGCCCTAAATTGGAAGAGCCTCGCTTGCTTGCACTTCTCCTGCCCCTTAGGGGGTATATAGAGTAAAACTGAAATAAACAGTATGGCTTCCAGTCCGTCCTTGTTGCTAAGGGTAGGATATCTTCAATCCTCACTTAGAATGGTGTTGGAATGCCATCAACAGCATGGCACCATCATGTCATCCGAGATGGGCTATATAAAGAGAGCCTTTGAACCTCCAGGCATGTTGAATGGCTTTTACAACTTAGTGTCATTATAAATAGTCGTAGTACTGCAGTGTCTTAATCAGTACTTGGCTTAATAATTTCTTGAAATGAAGTATTTGTCTGTTTTTATTGCGGTGATATTGGTAGTTGTGATATTTTTGATGTTGGCGCACTTCCTGAGAACATCAGTGATCTGTCTTGCTGTACTGACCTCTGAATTGCGAGAGCAGCTGCTGAACATAAATTATATGGAAATTTCACATTCCGCAGTGAAATAGAATAGACTTTTTTAATATATAATTTTTTGCCAATTTTTTTCCCTTCCCAATGTGGTAGTAGCCAATTAACCCATCTCATCCACTAAGGGGCTCTCCCCATCACTTTGCACTGTCCCTGACTCTAGGAGGGTGGTCATAGTGTCAGCATCTTAGCCTGCTGAGCCACTCGAATAGACTATATTTTTTTTAGGCCCAGACTATTTTTGTCCCTGCATAAGTACAATGAAACTTGCTCAAATGTGTGATTAGTTTGATCAGCCCTGGAGGACTAGTACAGTCCATCTCTAGAAGTATGTGATTGGGAGGTTCTGCGAGCGCACACACACTAATTGGTGCCTTCCCTTGTTGGAGAGGCTAAAATTGAGATCTCAGTTAATGTGAGATTAACTGCACAGCCCTGTTAGGAAAGACTCTGAGCTCCCTGTGTTGCTATTCAGCTTAATTCTGCTTATTAAAAAGTTTAGCTCTGATGCTTGATTCTTTCCTTAATGTCACCCAATTAAACAGCCCAAAGAATCTGATGTCTGAGCTTCAGGAAGTGTCCTGTTATTCCGTCCAGTCCAGTTCAGTCCAGTGTGGGCTTGCTGGAGAGAAGTCCAGAAATGGAGTGCTTATCTTTTGAGGTTTGCTGTACAAAACATGTAAATAAACATCTCGCCTAGTGGCTTCTGGGAAGGGCTGAGTAATATGACCACATTTATGTCTCTGGCTAACACAATACTCCATTTAAAGCACTGCTGACATCATGCTTTTAGTAGATTTAAGGACCTAGGCTGCCTACGCATGGGGACCACTCCTGCAGAACAAGCTTGAGCTTCCTCTATTGCACTTCTGCCATTCGCTACCATTCATTCAGGCTTTTCAAAACACTCATTAAGATTGGCTGACCTCTGACCTTGGCCCGGAAGATCCTGTGTCATTATTGTCTCTAAAGGTCACCCATGCAGTGAAAACTTGCCTCATATATTGATGAAGCTTTGACTTTTTAATTACAGTACGTATGAAACATAATCCATCATGTTAATATGACTGGTCTTAAATGGGGGCGGCAGTGGATTTTTTTATGCGTATTGTGGTTGATTGGTCACTTTGCATTCTTCTATTTTCATGCACACTGAATATTTATGCATACTTTGCAGTGTGTAATGGAGTTTTAGTGGTTTCTCTAATACAGATGGTGGGAAATCCAGTTTAATGGCTGCTTGACCATTTCGGCCTTTCTTTTTGTGACGGGGGTCGAGGTGTATTCAGGCTCAGTTCAGTTCTTTGGACTTGAGTAGAGGTGTTATCTCAACCTCTTCTCTCTCCAGCAGTACCAGTACGCTGTGTATTAAGGCCCAAGTGTAGTAAAGACTGCAACTTGGTGGTGACTCAGGGTTTTCTCGTGCATCATACTGCTGCCACCTCCTGACCCCTCTCCAAGCTCTTTAGTCTCCCCCACCATGGGAGTGAGGCTTTAGAATGATTGCATTCTTTGTTAGTGTCTGCTTGAGGGGTAGAGGGTGGGGTTTGGGGCTGACAAACATTTGTAGGTGTACTCTTGGCTCTAAGCGTTGAGTCACCATGGGTTCAGCTTGTGCCGTGGGCCAGGGCGTTTGATGCCTGCTCCACGCTGCCAAGTTTTTCCATAAACGCTGCAACAGGTCGGGGCAGTTCTTTCTTCCCTGCCTCAGGCCCATTCTAGCTATAAATATACGCCCACCTTGCCTGCGCCGTTCTGAGCACACTGGAGTCTCACTCCAGAGCCCAAATTCCCAGCATAACCACCCCATTAGAATTTAGCCGAATAGGCTATGATTGAGGTGTTTGCTTGACCCTGATCATCACAAAGGGGTTGACTCTTCACATCTGCTGCTCTGTCCTCTGAGAAATGTCAGTTATTTCTATCTTGAGATATTTTACTTGTTTATTTATATTTAGAGGTTTATTCTTGCTGTGTCTTTAATTACAATACTGTAATGCAGGGCGCCATGTCTTGTGTACTTGATGCAAACATCTTGAAATAAATGATATAATACTTGTCTGTATGGGTACTTCACAGTGAGCTCCTCTGTTTTTTAGTATTAATTCAGTTTTATGATGTTACCAATGTAAGTTTGTGCAAGTTTGAAGCACATTTGCAGCCAGATTAAATACACAATGTCTATTCTTCTCTTGTAAAAAGGAGATTTTTCAGGGAAGGGCCCCCAAGTGGCTCAGCAGGCTAAGACACTGACACTATGACCAGAGGATCACAAATTCGAATCCTGGTCATGCTGTTTGCCATCAACAGCCGGGGCCCAAGAGAGCAAAATTGGTCGTGATCTCTCTGGGCAGGTAGATGGTGCTCTCTCTCACTATCACTCACATTGCAGTGTCTGCTGGCTCAGGTGTCTACTGATTGGTCCATTCGAAACTAGAGCCCCTGCGCTTTACTCCGAGCATGTTGGTATATCAAGTGGTAGTTTGAAAAGAGGTGGTGACTGTATCACACGCAGCAGAGGAGGCGTGTGCATGTCTTCACCCTTCTAGAGTCAGGGACAGTGTAAAGTGATGGGGAGAGTCACTAATGGGTTGGGTTAATTGGCGACTACCACATTGAGAGAGGCAGAAAATGGGCACACACACAAAAAAAGTTTCAGAGAGCGTAAACCATGAACAGTAAGATGTTTTTGTTGAAAAAATGTAATGCCGTTTATGAAAAGAAAGGAAAGAAGTCCCCTCCCCCTTCCTGTTCATCCTAACTATTGTGTGTCACTACATATTTGACGACATGTCTGACATGCTTTTTCTTCTTTTTTTAAACCTTTAATTTTTTCTGTTTCTTTCTCTTTCTCTCTCTCTCTCTCTCTCTCTCTCTCCTCGCTCTCTCTCTCTCTCCTCGCTCTCTCTCTCTCTCCTCGCTCTCTCTCTCTCTCCTCGCTCTCTCTCTCTCTCCTCGCTCTCTCTCTCTCTTCTCTCTCGCTCTCTCTTCTTTCTTTCTCTCTCTCGCTCTCTCTTCTTTCTTTCTCTCGCTCTCTCCTCTTTCTTTCTCTCTCGCTCTCTCTTCTCTTTCTTTCGCTCTCTCTCTCTTTCTCGCTCTCTCGCTCTCTCTCTCTTTCTCGCTCTCTCGCTCTCTCTCTCTTTCTCGCTCTCTCTCTCTTTCTCGCTCTCTCTCTCTCTCGCTTGCTCTCTCTCTCTCTCTCTCGCTTTCTCTCTCTCTCTCTTCTCTCTCTCTCTCTCTCCTTTCTTTCTTTCTCGCTCTCTCTCTCTTCTTTCTTTCTCTCTCGCTCTCTCTCTCTCTCTTTCTCGCTCTCTCTCTTTCTCGCTCTCTCTCTTTCTCGCTCTCTCTCTCTCTCTCTCGCTTTCTCTCTCTCTCGCTTTCTCTCTCTCTCTCTCTCTCTTTCTGTCTCTGTTGCTGTCTCTCTAGGTTTTCCACACCTCCCCAGTGGTCTTTACCCCAGCCCCTACCTTCCTCTAGGTCACTTGGAGCACCCACAACTAAGCCAACATGCACTCTACGACTCCCAAAAAGGTCTGTGTGACACCGGTGTTGAAAAACAGGCTCCCTATCTTAAGACATTCTCTGAAATTGCTTTTATTGCTTTTAAACTGGCTTAGCTGGAACAACATCAAATGAGTCTTTATTTAAATCTTCATATGAGAGACACTCGTACAAAAGGAAAGATCAATTCGCTGAGAATATAATGAGTTCATTATACATCACGTTCATTTGTGAAATAACTTTTTATGTAGTCTGAAATGACTTGGGCTGCACGGGATCATGAAGTAATTTAGTTTCACTGTTCAGTTTTGATTTGCTAATATTACTGCACGTTCTCATAGGGCAGCCTTTTCAGTGACTTTGCTGGTTGAAATGGTCATTTCTTAGTCGTGGCCAGGAACTGTGATTTCACTTTGACGTAAACATACTAAACACACCTCTTGCTATATGAGAGTTGAAGTTTCAGGTCAAACTTACTGAGTCTGCTCTTTTCCTTCCAGAGGGGTTTTACCTGCCAGGCTCGGTACACCCCCAGTCTGCTATGGCCCGGAGTTTGGCAGCACACATGCCTAGCTCCCTCTCCAGGGAGAAGGAGGTGGTGCCTCCTCACAAAAGCTCCAGAGACGTGGGCCGTGAGCTGGGGAAAGACAGGCCCTGCAAAACTGACCAGGGCCACTCCGTCCAGCGCAGGGAGCGGGAGAGGGGTCGAGAAGAGCCACGGCCCCACAGTGTGGTAGACCTCACCCTGGATGTGAAGGCCGAGGATGAGCGGCGAACAGGAAACCTTGAGCGGGCCACAAAGGCAACAGAGCACACGTGGCCTTTCTTTCAGCAGCACTCACCTGTACCAGGTGTTGCAGACACTAAACCCAAACACCCTCTCCAGCCTTCCTCACTCAGCAACTGCAGGGGAAGCAGCGGATCGCTGGCCAGGTACCACAGCGCAGAGCACGAGAGAAGGGAGCGGGATGAGGAAAATGCACGGCCACCTACCGACAAGCAGAAGCGATGTGACTCAGTGTCCACTTCACTTGGCACTTTGCACGTGTCTTATGCTTCCCCCTCCATACAGAGCAGCCCATCCCAGCACCTCCCACCCAGGCTGGCATCTTCTGGCACCTACCCTCCCCCTCAACACATGCCGCACGGCCTGTACCAGCTCTACTCGGCCGCCAAAGAGCCACCAGCTAAGGAACACAGAGTGACCGCTCCCACTTACGTGCCTTCTGTTGAGATTTACGATGAGCGGAAAGGACCTATTCAAATCGCCTCGCAGGCTAGAGATAACAAGAGTGACAAAAACAGGGACAGGTTAGGGGGTGAGAGGACACCCACAGATCATGGACACACCTCCGTTAGGAGCGAGTCTCCTCCTGTTCATGTTGATACAAAACGAGATGTTGTACGGGAAGAAGGCTCTGTGATCCGGGCCAACAGCTTGGCCATGAAAAGGCCATCACCCTCAGATGTGTGCATGACCAAATCTGGCCACAGCCCAGATGCCAGGGACTTCACTAGCAGCATGTCCAAGCACATGCCCAAAATGGGTTTGGAAGTGGAAGGCCGGACCCAAGACCGTGAGATTGTTCAACGCTCCGGCCCTGCTTTTCCAGGCCTGGACCCCACCGCTCTCCACTCTCCTGAGGCCAAGTGGAAACCATTTGATATGAACAACTATGCCACCAGCCACATGGCTGCTCTGGCAGCCCAGCATGCCCACGGCCCCAGGAGAGAGGAGGAAGGTAAGCGCACGTACCTGGACCCAGCTGCCGCAGCCCGACCTGCAGGCAGCAGGTGCAGTCCGGAATCTCACAGTGAGGTGTCAGCAATGCAGAGCCTCATCAAGTACAGTGGGAACTTTTCAAGTGAGGCGGGCTCCCGGCAAGGCTCGGACAGCCGTAGTCCGTTTGGAGGACTGGGCAATCTGAAGCTGGAGGCGAGTCAGCACACGGGGTCCAAGGCTCCGCACCTGCTGCCCCAGCAGCTGGGAAAACAGTTGAAGAGAGAGCCTGAGAGGCCAGAGAGCGCCAAGTCATTCGGCCGGGATGGAAGCTCCTCTCAAGGGGAAGCTGAAGTTCGGCACCCCCCAGTGGGCATTGCAGTGGCTGTAGCTCGGCAGAGAGACAGCAGCAGGACCAGCTCCGTATCGGACAGAGACAGACCTATTCTTGGTATCAAAGGTAAAATTATATGTTTATTATTATCAGGAAATTCCACAGCTTTCAAAAATGTAATGCTTTTGGACATTATGTAAAGGTTTTGGGTTTGTGTTTGAATATTAGTGTCAGGAATAGTCGTATGAGAATATTATGACCACCTTCTTTTATCAATACTCATTATCCATTTAATTAGCCTCACTGATCGTACAGGTGCACTTTATAGCTCTACAATTACAGACTGTAGTCCATCTGTTGCTCTGTATACTTTATTAACCTCCTTTCACCTTGTTCAGATATTTTTTTGGTCAATCATTCTCAGCACTGATGTGGTGGTGTGTTACTGTGTGTTGTGCTGTAGATCAGTTTTTAAACACCAAGTTGGCTCACCATCAACTCTATTAGACACGCCTACCTTGTTGGTCCACCTTATAGATGTAAAGCCAGAGAGAGTAGCTCACCTGTCATCACAGCTTGGTCATCTTCTAGTCCTTCATTGGTGGTCACAGGAGGCTGTTGGCTGGATCGTTTTGGATGGTGCACTGTTTTGGCGTCCATGGTGACACTGAGGTGTTTAAAATCATCACTAGCTCTGCTGTATCTGAAAGGCACTTACCAGTGCAGCACACTCCCAACACCCCACCACCAGGGCTGTGTCACTGCAGTGATGAGTGATCCACTGTCCAAATATTATCTGCTCTGTGATGGTCTTGTGGGGTCCTGATCATTGAAGAACAGATGAAAGGAGACAAAGTATACAGAGAAACAGGTGAACTACAGTCTGTAACTGTAGAACTACAGAGTGCACCTGTATGATCAGTGGAGCTGATGAAGTGGATGAGGAGTGTAGATGTAAGGAGGTGATCAATATATATATATATATATATATATATATATATATATATATATATATATATATATATATATATATAGATATATAGATATATAGATATATAGATATATATAGATATAGATGGTGTTAACATGGTAGTAAAAACACGTTTTTTTGGGGGGTAATTGTATCTTAAAATGCCCTACATGCACCTCATTGGATTTTAAAAACATTTTACGACTTCATATAGTCATTTTTCGTGAGGTAGTGTTGGAGGCAGTGAATGCTTTGGATGTCTGGCTCCTATTGCTACCTCTCTGATAAATTCTTTATCAACAAACATTTCTCTGGAAAGTAGCATTTCAAGCACATCGAGCCACTCTGTGTGACTTTTAAAATCAATTTAATTACGAATAATATGTTTACAATTTGGAATTTGCCTTTAAGGCAACTCTCTGTCAGTGCTTTGGGGCTGTTGTGCTTAGCCAGCAAAGCTGATATTGATGGGTGACAGACAAAGTGCTGTCAATTTTTATTGAGTGTCATTTATTTTAAAAAGACACCCTGTTAAGGTTTACAATGCTAATGTGATGCGCCTGGTCATTCTGGAAAATTGCAGCATCCTATAGAAAGCAGAAAGGGCAGTATGGGAGCTGTTTTGTTGCACCATAAAAGAAGAAATAGCTTTTTGCACAGGCTGAGCTTTTAAGGATGATGGACAGTGATTTTCTTAACAGTGGCAAAATGGAAAGGAACGACAGAAGACGTGATATTAGTCAGTTATTCTGATGTCAGTCAGTAATCACAGGTGTGTGTCTGTGTGTGTGTGTGTGTGTGTACACAAGTTTAAAATAACAACCTCAGGCCCCCTATTGGCTCGGCAGGCTAAGACGCTGACACTATGACCACAGGATCGCGAGTTTGAATCTCAGTCATGCTGTTTGCCATCAACAGCCGGAGCCCAAGAGAGCAAAAATTGGCAGTGCTCTCTCTGGGTGGGTAGATGGTGCTCTCACTCTTCCCATCACTTTCACATTGCAATGATTGGTCTACTGATTGGTCAGTTCGGAGCTGGGAATCCTGCACTTTCCTCCGAGCGCGTTGGCTCCTCAGGGACCTTATCAGCAGCATTCAACAAGAGGTGGTGGCTGGCATGACGTGTAACGTAGGAGGCTTGTGCTTGTCTTCATCCTCCTAGAGTCGTGGACATTGCAAAAGTGATGGGGAGAGTCCTAATGAATGGGATGGGCTAATTGCCTAATACTACATTGGGAAGGGATAAAAATGGGCAAAAAATGAATAAATAAATAACATTAAAATAACAACTAATGGTGCAACTAATGGTCTAATGGTGTGATGAGTGCCTGTTTTGCCATACCTCAGCATCAAGGTTGTTTTACCCTCAGTATGAAAGCAAACCATCCATGTGAGGTGGAGGTGACGTGCTTTCATTCCTCAGACCTCTCGCTAGAGACTCCAGGTCCTGGCCACGCTTTGCCTCAAACTGCTTCCTGCTAGCAACACGGAGTGTGTTAAACCTTTCACTGACTAAGACACAGCTTGCCTGCTTGCATTAGAAATGTAATTTACAGAGCAGAACTAAAAGCTGTAAACAAGCACTGAATTCTAATAAGACTAGGTTTGTTGCTAAGCAATAGAATCAGCCTTGAGAGAGAGATGGAGGGAGAGAGAGAGAGGGAGGCATGGGGAGAGAGGCATTAATTTATGTCCTTCTGTGTGCAAAGGGATTGTTGTAATAACATTAGCCCTCTTGTGCAGAGGAGATGTTTGAATTTACGCAAGTATATTTTTTTCCTCTCCAAAAAAAGGGAACGGTGAAGTGTGCGAGCTTTCCTCAGCTAATCTGCCGGGTTTCTGATGCAAACGATAGCATACTGGACAGGGTTTGGTAACCTTGGAAACAGGCTGAAACCTTTCCCCTGGGGTTTGACGAAGACCTGTGGGCTCTGGCGTCCTGTCTAAGGTCGGGGAGTGTGGTCCTCTCCTTACCCTTATCTGTCAATATCACAAACATTCAATACACTCCGCTGAATCACTCTCAGGGATTGTGGCTACATTTCACCCCCAAGTAAACAAAGGTCTACGTCTTGATGGGTAATATTCTTTGGTATTTGAAGCATAAACTTTGGAAGCCTCTGGTGACTGGATGTTGATTTGTGAGATGTTTGTCTTGTCCATCTCGGCCCCCAATCGACTTAATCCCCTCTCACGTTTAAGGCTGGTGATCTCATGCTGTTATGGAGCTGATGAGGATGTTTGATGGGCCAAGAAGTAAAGTTATTATACTGAGATTAGTGCAAATGATCTTAAATCTGCCATGTAATGCCCAGTTATGGTTCTGCATCCCTTTTGTCAAACGTAATGAGCGTGACTAATAAGCAACCTCAAGGGCATTTGTTTCTTCTGTGTCCATCACAAGATTCAAGCGTGTTAAATGCCACTAAATATACAAGTCAAAAATGATTCCTTTTGGGATACATGAGGGTGCCCCGGTTTGTTAAATTGTGGTCAGTAAGGCATTGGTTTTGAAACAGGTGGATCATCAGCCTCTTTTGATAACAGGTTTAATTCTGCCGGAGCGAAGTCAGGCAATGAAAGGACAGAAAGGTTAAATTAAACCTGCGCTATAATGCTAACGTTTGCTAAGCTAGTGATAGTGAATGACTAATACCTAGAATCCAACGGGTTTAGCTTTTAGCCTCACTGTTACAGGCATGTGTGACCTTAGGGCTAAAAGAGAGTTTTTGTATCGGAATCCTAATTTGAGTGTGTTATTTACACATCTTAGGTGCCTAAAGTTTTTAACTGTTGAGGAAAATGTTGAAAAATGTTGGACTTCCTGTACATAAATTGATCAAATCCAGGACAGCCAAACCTCCATTTGTTGTGACGTGACATGCACAACTAGTACAGGGCTCACGCCTCCGGCCAGAAAAAAAATGATATATTCTGGTCTTCTTGGCAAAAATAACCTGAACCGTAATTATATAAAAAAATGTTATTCTTTATTCTGATTGGCTGTCTCTGTCCCTCAGGCCCAAACCATGAAGAGGAGCATGGAGATGAGCGAGCACGTCACCGCGATGAGCGAATTTTGTCGGGACGACTGGAGCGTGAGCAGGAGAAAGTGTTGAGGTGAGATGTGAAGACTTGACTGCTGTCGTAGAACTCCTCTAAAAGCCTGATGGCAAAGACCTGCTTGTCTGGACTCTCTTCTATTACCGTAGTAGCATTTGACAGAAGAGTGTAGCTCATGCTCTTGTCGAGGCGCCACAACCTTCTCTCCCCTGTTTTTATATTTATGAATTCTGCCGTTTTTAATCCATAACTCTTTTCTCAGGGGAACTTCTACAAACTCCCAGTTTCATGTTTCACAGACCATAAATTTAATAGTGTGATGAAAGATGCTGTGTTGCTCTGAAGAAGACTGTGGGGGTTAAAATCACATTGGCCTCTGCTCATTTTTGTTGAAAGCCAGACACGCAGAGCAGAGGAAAATGTAATGGTAAAGAAACATTAGGTTATTTGGGGTTGGAAACGGCATGCTCAGTATTTGTACATTGAATTTTTGCTTCACTGATATCAGCTGGAATTCAGACTGGCAGTTTTTTCCTCTCTGTATTATATTTCATCTGCCCTTTTAGCTTCTGTTTGTAATATATTCTGCCCAGTTCAGTTTGATTCATATATTGCCATCTAGGTTTAGATTCACAATCTTTTGGTTCTCCTCAAATGGAGAAAAACGTCTCTACTCAAATGTGGATGGGTTTCGAGGTCATGCTGTTATGTGGGAACTGCTAATTATAGCTGCCAAAGGATAAAGTGTTTCTTTTGAAGGTAGTGACAAGTGAAAGATCTACACTACAGAGACCAGTGTTAAGACTTGGACTAGTTAGAAGCCAGAGTGAGGCAAGCATGCCCCAAAAAATATATTCTTTCCCAAACAAGCTGATGCAATCTCTAAAGGGTGCCAACATGGACTTCATTTAATTAAAAACATTATTGAAAAGTTTTACCTCAAAGGTCTTCTGTTCAGTCCTGCTGGTGTGATACTGCGTAAAGGCTTAAGAAGGCAACTTTTTTATTATTAGTCTCTCTCCCGGCATGGGATTATTTAAAATGTAGATGGATTTAGGGGCACTTTTCTCCTCTCTTATGTGTCTATTTCCAGAGTGTTTTTATAGTCATTTAGAGTGGCAGAAAATGTCAGCCTTCCCGACTGTGGAAATTGGTACTTATAAAAATGGCCAACTTTCTCAGCAGGACTCAGCTCTGAGCAATGCACCTTAAGTTTAATTCAGGAACAGCTACAGACTGCAGAGGCTTTCTGAGATGTCTGTACTTCTTAACCTTATAGCCAATAGTACATTTTCTCATACAGTACGTTGTTATTTCTGAATCTGAATGTGTCCCTCTGTTTGGTTTCCAATTCCCAGAGAGAGTAAGGAGTTAGCAGATTACTCTCACATGCACCCTCCCATGGTGTCTGCAAGTGGACTGAATCCTAACTTGATGGTTACCGGTGGACCTACCCTAGCTGGGACGGCTCGTTGGCCTACTGACCCCACCTCCCATCTGGCCTCCCACCCCTGGTTGCCCCGCCCTGGAGCCTCCTCTATGTGGCTGCCTGGTTCTCCATATGGTACTTGCCTTGCCTTGCCTATACATTACTTAAGATGTAAGAACAAGTGAATTACATACAAGTGTGGAGTAGTACCACTTGTAATTTTAGTAACATACAAACGTTCCAATTTATATCCATGCATTTGTTCACCTGCCAAGCGGCACAGACCTTCTGTTCTGAAGTGAGGGTCTGCACATTCTTTGAAACAGCCCCAGACCCTATAAGCTGTCCTTCAAAAAATAACAGTAAATAGTGTGGTTTATCACAGCCGAGTGACATTGAAATTCCTGTCTAGACTTGACTGGAAATGTACCAACATCCTTTAAGAAAATTGCTGTAGTTAAAGTGCTGGAATTGCTTGCAGCAGTGGAGGGTGGTCTGTGCTGGAAGCTCAGAGGTGACGTTACAATGAGAACGGTGGCTCTCGAGGGGATTAGTTTTAGAGCATGTTTGAAACCACCAGTGAGCCAGTGCAAATGGACCATCAATTTGAGCCTCTGCGGAGATTGCCATTCCTAACCCAGCTGTCTCTCCATTTTGTGCTGCATGCAGGTCTGGGGCACCCCTCTTTACATCAGGCCCTGCCTCCAGGCTACCCACCCACCTTATCAGGCTCCATCCCCCCACCTTATCAGTTTGCCCGGGACCCCCAGACAGGACAGCTGGTCGTCATACCCACCGACCACCTTCCACACTACAGTAGGTGTCCTCTGTTCTTTCCTCTTGCTTAGAAACAATCGGATCAAAGTCAACGTTGGCTTTGTCATTTCTTCTTATCACAGATGTGTTGAGAAGATGCAGTGCTACATTTAATATAGGATCACAGTAGACAATGGAGCAAATGGACAATAAGTATAAACAAGCTGTGTAGCCATGCAAGAAAAAGTCTCTACAGTATAAAATAACTCTAGAACCATTAAATACAGGACAGTAGAAGCTAGTTTTTGAGTAGTGGGGTGTGGGAATAGAAAAGCTGTTGATTCCTGCATCAGTAATAGTTATTTTTAGAGGTGGGTAATCCAGGTCCAGAAAGTAAAAGTCTATCCCAGGATTTTTTTTTTCAACTGCCTTGTTGGTTCTGCTGCAGATATGCTGCAAGAAGTTGGAGCAAAATCCTGGAGTGGATTTTTACTTTCTGGACCTTGATTACCCACCTCGTTATTTTTATATAATCATTGTTCTGATAATATAAAGATTGATGCAGATACAGACACAGATGCATACCTACTTGTTTACAAAAGATACAGAAGTAAATGACGTTTGATGCAGACATGAATTTCATTTTCAAAATCCATTCCTACAGGAGCCAGAGGAATATCTTTACACAGAAATGTTAATGACACTATTCCTAAAACATGCTTTCTTTAGTTGGCGTACGCACCATTTCCAACCCATACAGTGCGCACACACACTTTCCAGTAACTGCATTTTTATGTTATGAAATGCCTGTGCACCTGTTAGCAGCAATGAACAGTACTAAATAAAGCTTAAGTCCTGCTG
Source organism: Crenuchus spilurus (assembly GCA_036984385.1). Lineage (NCBI taxonomy): Eukaryota > Metazoa > Chordata > Actinopteri > Characiformes > Crenuchidae > Crenuchus > Crenuchus spilurus. Next base: position 47,462 of record BRDA01008272.1, on the reverse strand, counting down.
ACTGCACTGTGACTCACTCTCTGTGCGGGAAAACAAACAGTAACATGGCTCAAGTCATTCAGGGACTCTGTTGCAAGAGGTGTGAATTAGTGATATTTGAACCTTGTTGACATACAGTGGCAGACATTCACAGAGGTGAGAGTGACCCCACATGAATCCTCAATTTGAAGCAGTATGTTCTTGTTTTAGTATAGGGCCACATCCAAAAATTGGAATATTGTGAAAAGTTTGTGTTTATAATTGAACTCAAAAAGCTCAACTTTTTGTTTGATATTCTTTACAGTAAAGTGACCAGAAATCCAGAATCTCAAATTATTAGAATTTAATTTCCAATTTGAGTGAATTACTGTTCAAATGATATCAACATTAAAACAATGGAGACGTGAAATATGTCACTGTTTGTGTAGTGAATGAGTTTACCTATTTGAATGAAGTTATGAACACATGAATTTCATGATATTCTAATTTGTGTAGATGCACTACTATGTGGGTAACATCAGGAGAGGCAAAGCAACATCTTTTAACCTTTTTAATCTTGAGTTTGGTATTTGTAAACAATTTTTATCATCTGCTGCTTAGCATTTAAGTATCTGTAGCACCTCCCAGGAGCCGGTTGTCAAGAGAAGAAATGAACTGAATGAGAGGGCTCTCTATGTGGGCATACATAGAATATCTCATATCCCTCAGGAACATAGTCTTTCTCACATGTCGAGCGTGGTCAATACTGATGGCCTCCTCTCCTCTTGCAGCAGCAGAAATGTTGGAGCGTGGCCCCCCACTGTGGTCGGCAGTGTACCCGCCAACAGGCAGCACTCTACAACACGCCCACCAGCTGCAGCTCCTTTCCCATCAACAGCTTGTGCGCCAACAGGAACTCTACATGATCCAGCAGCAGGCCGCCCAGGTCATGGAGCTGCAGAGAAATGCACAGTTTGTGGTAGGAGAACCCCCTCCTATTGTTGCTCATCCTCAGGGTGTGGCCTACAGGGCAGGGAGATCATTAACATAGCTCATCATTTAAAGGAATAGTTGTTGGGCAGAAAATCAATGTATCCTCTTAACTCTGTTAACTGTTAACTCTAATGGCCAGCCAAATGTTTGGAGGTTGGACTTGTACTATGGGGCTAACGTGACTGATGTAATGGAACCTAGTAATTTCAACATTCTGGAATATTCCATGTCTAAATCATGCCGAGCTCCTGATCTCAGTTAGATGTACTGTGACATTGTGTGGCTTGCAATAATTATATATTAAAAGATACAGATAAAAATTTAGCTGTCAAAACATTTTTGATGTCAAAAACCATAAAGTCTGAATTTTACTTTTGAGGCATTTAGCAGACACTCTTATCCAGAGTGACTTACAGTGGGGGGTTAGGTGCCTTGCTCAAGGGCACTTCAGTTATGACCTGCCCGGGAATCGAATTAGCAACCTTCTGGTCACAAGACCAGACCCCTAACCACCAGGCCACTGCTGTTTTAGTTTTAAGGATAGTGTGTGATATAGGTATTCAGATTAAGGAATACACAGTGGAAAAGACACAGTGGAAATGCAAGTGCTTCACATACAGAAATAAAAAATTATTCATAATAATAAAATGAAATGAAAATGAAGAACATGAAAAATTATTTAAAATGAAAGTTAAGAATTAAAATTGAGGTAATAAAAGTACAGCTTTAATAATAATAATAATAATAATATATATGGTGAAAAAAAAAAAAAAAAAAATATATATATATATATATATATAAATAATAA
>BRDA01008272.1:27500-45693 GCA_036984385.1 Crenuchus spilurus | reverse complement strand
ATATATATATATTTTTTTTTTTTTTTTTTTTTTTTTTTTTTGCACAGTCAGTTGTCACCTGAAAAGAAATTTTTTAAATCACTATATTTGGGCAGTGCCTGATATCATCTGGCAGCTTGTTCCAGTTACTTGTAGTATAATAACTAAATGCCCCTTCACCATGTTTAGTTTGGACTCTGGGCTTAACTTGCTTATGCGAGTTCACAGTTTTAAGAAACCTACTTGGTTGATATTCTTTAAACATGTCTGAAATGTATTCTGGGCTGCAACCATTCTGTGCTTTATAGACTTGTAGCAGCACTTTAAACTCAATTGTGTAATAAACTGGTAGCCAGTTAAAAGATTTTAGAACAGAAGTAATGTTCTCTTACTCCTGGTTAAAACTTTACCATCAGCATTCTGAATGAGCTGGAGCTGTTTAATGGTCTTTTTGGCAAGTCCAGTTAAGAGAGCATTATAATAGTCTACTCTAGTGGAGATGAAAGCATGGGTAAGCTTTTTTAGATCTTTTTTGGGACATCAAACCCTTGACTACATTAGCTTTGTCAAAAGCTTTAGACCCCATACCTAACACTTACACATTTGGGGTATGGTTATCCTGGATTGTTGGCCATGCTATGCCTCATAATTCAAAAATAATGTCCTGTTTCTACAGGAGAGGCTTAAAGAACAGCGAGCAGACCTGGAGGACAAATCAGAAAAGCGTGAGGGGGCCAAAGCTTCAGTTCTGCATGCCCGTAAGCAGCCCCCACGTTCCCCGACTCCTTCCACTTCCTACAGCAAGGCACTGACACCTCTGCCAGTCACTCCGCTGCCCTCTTCTGTTACTGCTCTGAAGTCAGAAGAGAGGTCTAAAGGGGAGAGCATCTTGCCCCAGCAGTCCTATTCTCACCCATCAACCCCTGCCCAACCCGTCCCAGTCAGCCCTGCATCAGCCTCGCCCCCTCCTCCCTCCCCCATCCACCCCAAACAGGAGACTGTGGAGGTGTCTGAAAAAGAGGGGCTCCACCTGCAGAAACGTTCACCTACTTCTTTCCCATCTATATATCCTGGTAAGCAGATTCCGACTTGTGATGTGTTCTATAATGAAATTGGAACCGTCATTAGATCTATTGTCTTGCCAGGGTGGGGTAATAACATTTACGTTTATTAGCATATTATAGCCTGTCACTAAGGAATTTGCCATTAAAATGAAGGCTTAGAGCTTTTTGTCTGTTGTTGCGTCTGTGCTTGGGCGTGGACTATGAATCCACGCAGGATGGCAGTCAAAGGCAGAGTGCCATTCTTCATGTCAGTATGTGCAGCCTAGAGGAGCCTTAATGAGTAGGCTGCAAATATCCCCACATATGGGATTACCAGCTGCCACTCCAATCAGATGGAGACTTCTTACAATAGCAGCACTTTTGTGCCCGTTTCCCCTGATGCTCTCTCCCTTTAAAAATTCTTGGTGCTTGGAATGAATAGATTTTTATGCTTTCTCTGCAGTCTGAATGTGTATGCATGAGTGTTTGTGTTTGTGTGTGTGTGTGTGAGGGAGAGAGTGTGTAAGGGCTTTTGGGATGCTTGTACTGGGGCCATTTGGCTCATGAAAGTTTCATAAAGCCCCCATACTGTAGAGTGTGAGGGGTGATTAATCATTTTGTCACACTGTCGTGGGGGAACTAAGCCCCTACACTCTTTGCATAAGCACTCCAGACCACTCCAGACCAATCCACTCAGACGTGTCTCTTTTTTTTCATTTTTGGCAGAAATTCCTCCTGGCTACCCATACCAATCAATAACAGCGCCGTTCGGCAGCCATTACTCCTACCTTCTGCAGCCGGCTGCGGCTGCTGCTGCCGACGCAGACGGCCTGGCTCCAGCTGTGCCGCTGCAGGCCGAGAGTTCTGAGCGCTTAGCCGGGCCAGCTGACGTCAAGCCTAGCCGTTTGTGCTCGCCAGCGCCTGCAGATGCACTGCAGGTGTCCAGAGAGCCTGTGTCCATGCAGGATAGCAGCATGCCATTCAAAGAGGAGCCATGCCTGGAGGACAGCAAAGAAGGCCTGGGCCAGGATGGCCATGGGCAGTCTCTTCACTCTGTTGCTCCTGTCCCCAGCCAAGAGTTGAGCGCTCCTGCTGAAGCCGAGGTCTGCTCACCAGCACCACCAGAGGAAAGTGAAGAAGACCAAGACAACAAAGTGGATCTCACCTCTGCGGGCCACTCAGAGCTGTACCAAATATCAGGACAAGAGTCCGACAGGGGCGCTGCAGTGGAAACTGCAGAGTGTTCTGTCAGCTTTACAGAACCAGCATATTCACCCTCCTCAAATTACACAGACCCTCACCCGACAGAATGTGAAACTGCTCCTTCAGATTCACCATCCCTCCACCCAAACCGGCGTATTTCAACAAATGAGCATAAAGAGCCCATATCTGACATGCCAGAAGACCTGGAATTGTCATGTGACAATCTGCCCCTCCTGCGTACTCACCAGCCTTCCCCCACATCACTAGCCGTCCTGTCGGAGGACCCTATGGCAGGCATGCTTGCCCTCGTCACAGCCAGTGAACTGCCCCAGGCTGGTGCCCTCACCACCCTGATGGAGACACCCTCCTCTGGAATGGCTGAGTGTTCCGCCATCAGCCTCCTGGAATCAAGCGCAGCAGAGGGCATGGCCCTCCTCAGCCAGATGGCCGAGCTGGATATGCAAAGGCACCAGACAGACATCTCTCAGGGTAAGAATCTGTTCCAAAACAGCTTGAAATGCGACTAAAACGAAGTCAAGTTTTTGTGATTTAGCTCAGTCTGGCAGCACTTATTTGTGGAAAGTGATTTGGGTGGAGATAAAGGACATGCGAAGATTTGTTCACTCTGGAGTTAAAAAGTAAAATGTGTGGAGCACAGCAGAACTTTCCGCTCCAGTCAACAAGCACAGCACTCACTGGAGAAACGAGCAGTGTGTTGATGACACGTATGTTACATCTTTTAGAGAAAATAAACAGATTAACCAAAAAAATAATGAACTTAAAGTTGGTCATGGACCCCCCACCCATCTCCATGTTACTCCAGATGCATGTAAGTGTTGTGGCACCAAATATCCATAGCCCATACCCATCTTTTAGATATTGTAGTATAGGATGCCCTACAGAATGTATGAGGCTGCATTTAGTGAATGTGCTGTATTGATTGTATGTGTGTATGTGTGCGCAGGCATAATGCACTGTGGATTAGAGAGTCTCTTGGAGGCTGGAAGACAAGTGCTCCTGGAGGCCATCGAGTGCCAACCTCAAGTCAGCATCCGCCTCCCCAGAGAACTAGACCCAAACAAGAAATACAGCTGGAGACAGAAGAAGGATGAACCTGTATGCATTCCTTTTTCCTCAGTCCTTCCCTCAGGCTCTTCATGCTTTCTTTATTCATGTGCAGGGCCTTGGACTCACTGATGCCTCAAAGGCAGTGTTCATCAGAGAGTGACTTTTCACAGGAATAACCTGTTTTATGTTGAGCCTGTGTGTGTCGTTTAGAAGTTTTTGTTAAGTGAAATCTATCATTTTAGCTCCTGAACATTGTTGGGGGTACTGAAATGTGAATTATGTGAATTGCGTAATGAGGATAATGTTTTTTTGGTAGATTATTAATGTCTAGCTTAGGCAAAGATCTAGGTGGTGCACTGGTAACAGTGTTTTTAAATGTGTGAGAGGAGAGTGAGACTTTGTTCAGATGAACAGTTGCTCTTATCGAGGAGATAAAAGACACAGAGTGGGTTAAAGTAAAGTGCATGCCAGGGCTTGAATGTGTGTATCCCTGAACTACAGCCATGGGCAATAATATAGCTTCCTCTTGCTCTTAGATGTTCTCCAAATCCTCTCTGGAGGGGATGGATGCATTGGAGGTGGACTTTCGCGTGAGACTGGCTGAGCTACAGCGGAAGTACAAAGACAAGCAGAGAGAGCTGATAAGGCTGCAGAGGCGGAGAGACAAAGTGTAAGTCTCACAGTTATGCTCCATTACCTCAGCTTATACCACCCCATTAACCCCTGTAATAACGATTTACCTATAGCACTGCTAACAATTACAGTCATTGATGATTATTACTATTTTGAACAGTTAGCACTATAAATGCACTACCCTCAACAGACACCTTGCTATCCAGTGTTTGTACAGTAACAGTCTAGGAAAGCTGGAATATTGGAGAAATATGAAGGTTTGGTTGCATTCAGCCCACAGGAGCATTAGCGAGTTCAGGTACTGAACTTATCCCATAGGTACAGGGTCAGGGTACTAAGTGGAGCTCAATGACTGCAGATAACATAGTTCTACTGCTCTACTCTACAACTGTCCAATGAATGAGCAGGAAGAGTGATGTAGTCCTCTGGTGCTTGCCACTGGGTGGGATGATCCTAGAACTTGTGTGGAGATTGTACAAACTGTAAAAGTCCTTTGACCTTAATGGATATACAGTGGTACCTTGGGATACGAGCAGACCAACATAAAAAATTGTTAAGATACGAGCTGCGACTCAGTCTGTATTTTTGTTCGAGATCTGAGCGAAATTCCAAGATGGGAGTGGCTGCTGCTAGTTGGGGCTTTGGCGGAAAGGTCCTGTTAGTTGGCGCTTTGGCGCATAGGTCCAGTATGAGCAGCACAACACCTGCATCTCATTTTCTCACGTTACCCTCAGAATCAAGTCCAATCTCATGTGCTGTACTCTTTCTTGCATCCTTTTTGAAAAAATTTGATAGTAAAAATGTTTTAAACTCTTAAATCTAGATCATTTTAATAACATACATACAGTAATTATGTTAAATACTGTTAACATTATTTCAAGGAAATGCCCATGATCCGTGTATGCGAGCGCCGGCCCTGAACATACTGTAGGTATGGAGACTTGCTGCTGCTTCTGAGTGAACATTGTTTTGTACTGAACTGCATTCCCCACGAATTTCAAATGCTACAGCGAGAATTCCCCAAAAATTATTTTACACCATATATACGAGTTGACTGACTTACGAGCTCCATTACAGAACAAATTAAACTCGTATCTCAAGGTACCACTGAACTTTTAAGTATTGGTCCCTAAATAGAAGAAGTGTGTTTTGCAAATGCTGTGTATACTTCTTAAGTTTTCATTATTGTGCTTTTAGGGAGAAGCAACAGCTGCAGCAGCAACAACTCCAACAGCAGCATGAAGAGAGGAGCAGGAACCTGGCCAGGAGAGGCCCAGGCCGGCCCCGAAAGCGCAGACATGGCCTCTGTGCTCTGTCTCCGCCCATGGGGAAGTTGGATACCAAGTGTGGAAAGTAAGTGTGCGTGGGTCCAATCCTGTACAGAACTGTAGCCACTATACTCTTGATTCCTCAAGCTGAACGCCATGTTTTGCAGGCTGACCAGGACGGCCCTTTACTCTGAAGACTCTGAGAGCGGGGAGGTTCTGCGGAAGCGATTTCGTACTTCCATTCGTGAGGATGAGGATGATGAAGAGGTGGATGTTGGCATGCAGAGGACAAAGAAGAGAAGCAAGAGTTGGAATGAACAGGAAGCATCTTCCAGCTACTCTCACGAGGTGTGTCTCTACATAGTGACGTTCCATTCATCAGTGGCTGTTTTAGCTAAATGAATATCCTAAAGTTAGTTTCATTTATGTTTATTTTATATTTTTATTGCATGAATAAAAACTGAAAACATGAATTTTGATATGTCTTGGATAAGAGAAGCTTGTACTTGATTGTTCAGTAGCTTTTTATCTGCTAAATGTTTGAATTACACAATTATACGCCATTCTGACTGTTAATGTTAAACATATTACAAAATAATGGAGTGTTTGCTTTATTCTAAACTACTCATCTAGTTTGAACACACAATTAAATAAGCAAATTGTAAGATGACGATGTTTGTAGATTAAAATAAATTACACTTGGCCACAGTTGCTCTACACTTAGGTTTATATTTCTCATAACTAAACTGTGCTGTTTTTAACAGGTGCCTAAAGCGGGCAATAAAAAGAACAGAGTGAGCGAACAGGAGCAGCTGGCTTCAAAGCTTGACAAGGCCTTGTCTCTCACAAAGCTGGGTAAACTGAGCAAGGTCTCATGTAAGTTTGCGGAAGGTTCCACAGCAAAGTCCAGGACTACCTCTGGGAGCAGGCTTCCTATGCTCCCGGATATAGACATCAGAAACAAGATGGGAAAATCGAGCCTGTCCAAAGATCTGGGTCTCTTTCACAAGTCCTCCAAAGGAGGTAAAAGTAAAATGGCTACCAAGTCAAAGCCTTCAGACCCATGCCTTAAAGGGAAAGGCCAGCGGAAATCTTATTCTCCCATGAGGTCGGAGATCAGCAGCTACTCCAACAGTAAGTCACTTGCATATTTGTTATAGCAGTATTTTTAGCTATGGTATCTTTTCAGCCTTTGAATAGGTGTGTAATTGTATGGTTATGCTAATTCTGTTAGCTGTGTACATCTCCCTTTATTGATGTTTTTCCATCTCTGATGCACTGAAACAAATGACTATTGCTCCGAAATGTCCTACATGAGTCCTAAGCTCTGTGATATAATTGTAATACAGACACGGATTCAGAAGAAGAGGATTCCATGAAGGAGGGCTGGCCATCTCACACCATTTTGGGCAGACCAGGGCCTAGCGCACAGATCTCAAGCTCATGCAGCACTCCATCCAAGAAGAAACGCCCACTGTCCAAGAGAACCTTTCTCTCATCCTCATCCTCAATCAAGATGAAACAGGCAGCGAAAGAGAGGAAACAGAAGCACTTTGCTTTATTACTGCAAGAGGCAGGAGTCAGCTCCTCTGAGGACTCATTTGACCAAGGTTACTAAATAAACCTTCACTATGCAAATGATTGCTTTCAGGCCCCATGAGCCTTTTGTCATTGCCATGGCTATTGGTTCCATTTCTCTGAGAAGCCATAATCACATAGTTAGGGTATAATTTGCTACCTCACCTCTTGTATGCTTGTATATATTATTATTATTATTGGCTCTTTTAGAGTCCCTTTTTTAATGTAATTTTTTAAAAATACACTTGCCTCACTATTTGAGGCATCTGTAGTGCTGTGCATTAAAACTTGTGTGGTTGTGTGGAAACTGTTCTTATTTGTATTGCAGTTTGGTACCCAAGCTTTATTAAACATGCTGATTTTAATTTTCACTGAATGTCTCTCTCGCTATGTCTCTTGCTAGAATATTAGATGGAGCAATACGCTACACATTCCTCATTTCCTGTTATTCAAATATCCCTTTTCACAAGCAATCCTCAAACTGAAAAACTCTCTGAAGAGATCAAAGATTGCACGCAGATGAGTGTGTAGGCAAATATTTGTTTCATCAAAAGTGCTCTCACTTTATTTATCCGCATTTCAATACTTGGTGAAATTGCCTTGCAATTTGCGGTGCCTTGCCAAATACTTGAGGGCAGTTCTTTTAGTATATGCCCTTTTTACATTTATTGCCAAAATAAAGGTAAATATTTTTGTGTTTTCTCTCTCCTTGGAAAAATCAGCCAATTTACACACGGGCATGACGATGATGGGGATATTTGGAAAATGGGGAACTCTGTTTTACTAAAGAAAACAAAAATGAATAACCTAGCTTCTGTAGACTGCTGGATTTCTCCCTGCAGCTGCTTGGCCATCCCTCCACCTCTGACCCCTTCTCCTACCCATGACACTTTTGAATGTCTTTCGGTCTGTGCATTTGCTTGTCCTGCTGCAACAAAAAAGAGAAGCCAAGCGCTTGGCTCGGAGTAGGGCAGCCAGCTGTGCAACGTGAGGTCACTATCCATGTCACCTGAGCCATGGGCAATGTTCTGTAAGTAGGCCACCAACCTCTTTTGCTGTGACTTCTCAATTAATCATTTCTACGAATTTGTGCTTAAAAAAAACAAATGTGCTTACAGAAAAAAAACCCTACAGGAATGAGGTGTCTCTTAGCATGTTCTTATAAACTTACCTTCAATTTTGGGCCCAGAAGCCATGGTTATGCCTTTAGTAGGTTTAGATGGTTAGTTGTATCTGCTTTGACTGGTGTTTTATTTTGTTTTTATCTTTTAAGTGGTTAATTTTATCTTTTAAGTGGTTTGGGATGTCTGAATATAGTGTGACAAGATCTATGCCAGAATACTGTTACTGATGCTTTTCAGTTTATTATATATTAGCATAATTTATATATATGAGCACTCAATGCCTGTGGCTTTATACCTGTAGTAATAATAATAATAGTTGTTTATTATTCAGCTGTTTTAACTATTCTCTGCACTTTACTTACAATGTAAATCGTTTGCTGGGCACTTCCATTACGTTTAAATACTTAACCAGTTAGAAACTGCTTTCTTTTGATGGTTCCCTTTGATGTTCTTTACAAGAAAACTGCTGTGAACAGTACTAATCAAATCAAGCCACGTCATATTTGTAAAATCTTATTTTAGTGCAGAATAGCGGTGCTCGGGAGGCGTGGTCTCATTACCTTTAATGCGTACTTGAATATCTTGTGATACTATTGATTATATGAATAATATCAGCACCACCTCATTGTAACCATTCCAGCTAAGCCAATTAGAATACACCTATTGCCGTCACGTGTATCTGGGTAGATTTAGTAAAATGATGTTTTTGATTCTGATAAATATGGTCTGTTACACAGCATGTGAGCTTATGAAGCCTCAGAATGTGTCCGACTCTATGGAGCCCATTTACTTTCACTGTTTTTGGCTCTCAGCTTCCTTCTCAGTTGTGTAGTGCCGATCTCCGCAGATAGCAGGGACAAGTCAGGGCTAGGAACAGGCAAAGATATAACCATGGCTTAAAAGGCTAACAGCCCAAACTCCTCTCTGTCCCTGAATGAGTCCGTCTCAGAGCAGCCACAGAGCCCCAGGAGCCATGGAGGTCTGTCCTCACAGAGCCTGCTTTGTGTGCCAAGCTTGCTTCTACCTGTGCACATCCTCTGCTTGCTGTGTGTGCTACATGCTTAAAATCTTAACACCATTGTCAAAACGTGGTGTCTTTCTAACCTTTGTTGTGGACGACGTTAAAAAAACAGAAAAACTCTTAAAGGTCTTTGTCTGCTTTGAAAATCATGTGCGTTTTCCTCCTCCGTTAACTAGCTCATTCCTGCTGTCAGCAAATCTAACCACATTCTGTGCGTCTTGTGTCCTCCTCTGTCTTCTAATGTGTCCGTCAGCCTCCCGTGAAAGTGAGATGGGGGGGTGTCAGTTAAAGCGGGTACCTACTGTCTTACAGTTAGTCCTTGAGAATTTTTTCTCCCTTTATCAGTTTAGACAAGCTCCACTGAACGAGGCCGTTAATAATTGATGACTTTCTTAGTCAGTGTTTTCTGCCTGTAGCCGATGTCCAGCTTTCCTGTAGTGCTCGTGGGTTATTTCTTTTTCCTTTCCCAGCTACAGAGCCCATTCAGCAGAGAGCACCTTCCAATCAGCTCTTATTTAGTCCACGTTTTTTCACCCCTCTGTAATCTTCACGTTTCCCTCCGTTTGAGGGAGCTAGCGGCCGTGCTGAATGAAATCCTGCCCTGCAGCTGTCTCAGTTGTGAAAGCTGCCTTTGCGAGATGCTGCCCACCCAGCCTGGTAGATCACTCCCGCATGAAGCCTGGCTTTGTCCCCCCCACAACCAACGAGTAGTCTTGTGTCGTGGGCGGGTGTATATGTTTGCACAGGAACACTTGTATCCAAGGGAAGTCACTTGCAGTATTAAGTCACAGGAAGTCCTCTATGGCAGCGACAGAATGATGAATGAATGGCAGTGATTTGGTATTCACAGGCATACACATCTTCCAGATGGTTTTCACAGCCAATGGAACAGTCAGCAATAGTACGTTTGTTGTGTTTTAGGGGAAATATGTGCTTTTATGCTTTCAAATCACACAATTGCCACTTTTGTCTAAGGCTAACTTTCTATTCAGTCCATTTCAAAACACTTAGAATATTTTGACAAATATATTTAATGCTTCTTTCACCGCAGAGTACTTCATCGAGAGAGACGATTATGAGGACGAGTTTGATGACGAGGAGTACTATCATGAGCTGGATGAGAGTGATGGTCTGTGCTCTTCTTCGCTGGAAGAGAGTGGGTTGGGCCTGCTGGCTCGATTTGCTGCTAGTGCCATCCCAAGCCCAATCACCTCCAGCCCCCTGTCTCTCATTCAGCTGGAGGCTAAGCAAAAAGCCAAGAAGAAGGAGGAGCGCCAGAGCCTACTGGGTGAGCTCTGCCCCATGTGTAGTGTGTACACATGACTCTGTGGACTTTTTCTACCACATTTCATATATCTGTAATGTCATGAATGCAAGATCAACAGTATTTCTAAGCCCATGGGACATGAATACCTTGGTGGCTAGGTGATGCACTGTTATTGCTTTCTTTGTGTGTGTGTGTGTGTGTGTGTGTATGTATGTGGTAAAATTGAAAAGGTGCCAGCAGATGAAAACACATTGTGCTTGGAGCACTCACTCAGTAGGGGTGTTATTGAATATAGACACACATCGGTTTTGTGCCACCTGGATACTGGAGTGCCATTATCCTTTCAGGGAGTGTGTGTGTGTGTGTGTGTGTGTGTGTGTGTGTGTGTGTGTGTGGCTTTTCCATGCTCACTGTGTGAGTGACACTGACTGGGCTGCACCTTTTATGAAATGTTGCAGTGATGAGACGACACCCAGAGGAGCTCATAGTGGGCCTTCCAGCAGACAGTCCTGGCCTTTCTCATCAACACCCCTTCCAGCCTCCATTCTAAAGTGGCCAAACAGCATTAGTGTCTGATTCTTCTCAACATCTGGACCCACTTAGCTTCTTTCAGCACCCACTGTATTATCATCCTGTTTACAGCTGCAGCAATTGGTTGACTAGCTCATTTAAAAAAGTTAACATTTTAAACTTAAAACGTCCTTTAAAATGCTTTAGAATATAGTCACTCTGGCAAATATGCTGCAGGATGCATTAGGATAAAACATGGCTTTTGCAACACAGACTGTGACAGAAAAGAGGAAGATGGCATAATAGATCAGATGATTAATCAAATAGAAGTCAAAAGGTTAATGAATTACAGAAATAATCATTAGCTGCAGCCCTGATACATCAGCGGATGTCACTTCCATGTGGTCAGATATAATTTAGAGGTCCTGCAAGAGCTCTAATCAAGTGTGCTTTTTGGATGAATTATAGCATACACTACATGCATAATTAGCATTTCATTAGATTTAATAGTAATTCAGAATTTTTCTTTTTGTCTGAAGGTGCAGACTTTGAATTTACTGACTCAGAAAGTGACATCAAGATTCGAAAGTTTCCATCTCTTCTGCATGGCAAGAGGTCAACTCCAGAGCTTCCTCTGCTGCCCCCAGCCAGCATACTGCGTGAGGACTCCAGCCCCAGCAAACGTGGCCGCAAACCCAAAAAGCCCAAGACTCCCGTCGAGCTCAATCTGGACTTTCTGGCCGACGGCAGTGACGAAGAGCGCTGGACCCGCCGCAGGAGTGAACGCATCTTTCTCCATGATGCTGCTCAGGCTAACCCTATCTCTCCATCCAAACCCGCTGCACCCAAAGCGGCTCGCATCAACAAATCATCTCCGCAGGGCTCTAAGGAGCTGCCTAAAGCCAAGGAGGCAAAAACGCTGGGAAAGGTGGGTGGGTGCTGGTTTATTAATGCACGTTGAGCTCTGTCTGCCACCGGGCTGCATGGCAGCAGGTGTCCTGCTGTATTTGTAGGACAAGAACAACCTCCTGCTGCGAATGTCATGTTGCTGGATGCAAAAGGATGACTGGAGCTTGCCAGGCTGCAATTACCAGTCACCCCCGTCCCTCCTTCCACATCCTCCCTCAGCCTTTTTAAAATGCTGTGAACAGGGTAGCCCATTAATGTTTATTTCCCCATTCTCTGCTCTGTGATGGACTGCAATGTCTGGGGATAACTCCTACTTGTGTCCTGTCATGTATTTGTATGAGGCCTTTTGCTCTGTGTGTGCTAATGGCTCAGCTTTATTTATTTATTTATTTATTTATTTTTTGAATGTGAATGTTGCAGAAGAAGAGGTTGAAGGAGAGCCCACTGCATCTGCCTCTGGCCCAGTTCTCTAGCACGCCCTCTGAAACCAGCGTGGTTCCACCGGTCAGTCCGGGCCGCAAGAACAAGGCCAAGTCCAAAGTTAGAGAGGTATGCTCTACCTGGGACAGAGTGTGTTGCTAATAACATGCTAATGATTATAGTGGCTCTATGCTTTTGCCTTCCCAGTTTTCCCCCACGAACAGCATTACATTCTTAAATCCCTTAATGCAACTGGCAATGATGCATTAGCCCATAAAATATATGAATCATGCCGCATTAGCGATCATTTTTTACAACGCAAAGACAAGAGGCCAGCTGATAAATATTTGAAAGGGGGGGAGGGGTGTAAGGAGCAGCTATTTCGCAAGACATGCAGTGTTGGTGGTGAGGGTCTATAGACGGAGAGAGAGAAAGAGGATGTTGAGCCTGGAAGAAGGAAGCTGAAAGGGATTAGAATAATTTTACCTGGCAGGCTGGTGGCCCCTCCTGCAGGCCGCTGGGAAAAGCCATGCATTTGAATGAGCTTGGACTGGCCCAGCCTTCTGTCCCATGCTGTACAACGCTGCTCTGAATACCCACTGTACAGAGACGGGGAGAGAGAGAGAGCTGCAAGCCTAATTAGACTGCACACTCAGTGGGAGAGGAGCGGAATGAACTAAAGGATGTCTCCCTCCATCCATTTCCCTGCCCCACTGCCTCATTTATCTATTTCTATAGACGTTTATTTTCTTTTCTGTGAGAGAGAGAGAATTGTGGGCTGCGTTTAAAAAATTCACCACCATCACTCTTTTCTCGTTTTATGTATAAATCACATGTTCTGATGTGGCATCCTGAGGTGCTGGTGTTCCCCTGGGTGTTCTAGCATTTTGAAATGGAAAATCCAGTGTCTAGCATGTCGAGCTTGTCACTCATCTAAATGGGTTTCACTGAATCAATTCTCACCACAGAACTGCATGTATTAAACCAGCAGTGTGTGGATGTTGAGTTGTGCAGAGGGACGTCCTGATCACGTCTTTGTCTCGGTGGAGGAATGGCAACAAATCGAAATGAATTCAAGAAGGTGTGATGGTTTGATTGGCTAATGGATTAATAGTCAATAGCACATGGAATTAAAACCAAGGATTCCTGTGTTAAGTGGAGCCTCAATTTCCTTCAGTCCTGATCAGATATGTGTTCTCATCACCAACACAGAATTAATTACATTACGTTAGTAAAACCAGTGCTGTTTGCTTAGATACTATACTGCCAGTTACTTTCATATGCTACAGTAATTGCTTGCATTTTTAGTATATGCATAGTGTGATACATCTCTAGTTATTCACACTGTCTAAGGAGCTGCGTGTATGTGCTCGAATTCCCCCAGCAGGCCCGAGGAAAGGGTGGTGCTGTTAGCAAGCTGATGGAGAGCATGGCAGCTGATGAGGACTTTGAGCCCAACCAGGACAGCAGCTTCTCCGAGGATGAAAACCCAGCTCCCAGCACTCAGCCTGAAAGACCGTGCACTCCTGGTAAAAACACACACACACACTTTCAGGGCTCTCAGTCTTGTTCAGACACCCTCTCTGTCAGCAGAGCTGTTGAGCTCTATTCATCAACACACTCCCGATTTTAATTGCTGTTTTATGACTAAATCAGCCTTCCTTTTCTTGCCTGCACATTACCGTTAAAACGCAAATGGCTTTGAGTGACAGTAGGCAAGAGTCATTTCACGCCCTGGCTTGTCTTAATCTGGCATTAAAAATCTGACAATTGATTCAGTCTGATTGCATTCATATGGTAATGTGCATAGATGAATGTTATTGCACCTGGAGTTTACCCCATAGACAGCACTTGGCTGGAATGACGTTATTTGGTAATTATCTCTTTGTACAAAAACACAGCTTTGCTCATCTTTTCTGTCTCTCTGTCTCTCTCCAGCCCCTCGGAACTGTGTGATAGATAAAGACGAGCTACAGGATGGACTGCGTGTGCTCATCCCCATGGATGACAAGCTGCTCTACGCCGGCCATGTCAACACCGTCCACTCACCTGACATGTAAGATCCCACCCCGACTTCTCTTGTTTTCAGTTCGCCGAGGTCTTCCCTCGTTTTACCCTTTAAACAATAGCTCTGTGCTGTATCTCATACAAGGTCACGGAGGGAGTTTAGAGTAGAAAGCTTGTTGAACCAGTTTCTGGGTCTGAAATGAGGTAAGTTAAATGTTAGAAGCACATCGGTGATTTGGTCATCATAACTTAAGCTCTGTTTGTTTGCAACGACAAACAGAATCCAACTGAGCAGCCAAGTGCAGAGTTTGGCCAGTAAAATCACCTACATACATACATACATACACATTACACTTATATAGCGCCTTTCTAGACACCCAAGGACGCTTTACAATCAACACACTTCATATACACTCCGGTGAGAAGCAGCAGCCAGTCGCGCACAGCGTACTCTCAACTGGAAGCGACCGTCCACCTGGAGGACTGCATCGAGCACTAGGGGGATCACCCAGGACAGAGTGCCAACCATATTTGGGCAAACATACATACATTCATACACAGACATACACATTCATACACACCAGGGTAATTTTAGAGTAGCCAATTCACCTGATCTCCGTGTTTTTGGACTGTGGGAGGAAACCGGAGTCCCCGGAGGAAACCCACGCAGACACGGGGAGAACATGGACATTCCGCTCAGATGTGGACTCGAACCCAAGACCTCAGCGCTGAGAGGCGAACGTGCTAACCACTAAGCCACCGTGCCCCCCAAAAACATCTTCATCCAGACTAAAACTAAGATAACTTAGTCAGGAAATGACCTCCAGATCATCCCATATAATTGTAATTCTTAACAAGTCTTGGGGCTTGAATTTGTGAGACATTATGGAGCAGAAGAATGTCTGATACAATGTCAACATTAAGTTTGATAGTCAAGGACAAGATGCAGTCTTTAGAAGATTAAGCCATTTACCCTTAAAAAATGAGGATGTAAAAAAGTGCTAACACCAGCACTACCGTACTGTAATGAGTGGAGTTCAGCTTCACTCCTGCAAAGCACCTTGTCCTGCATTTTAGTTTCATTAGAGCAGCTCAGCTCACCCTCAGGAGCTCCTGGCCTCTATTAGCATTACAGCTGCTGCTAACAGTCATTTCAGCAATTGACTTTTCTGTAGGTTCAGTTTTCAGTTAATTGCAAAGTCATGCCATTGATAGTAGGCCAAATGTTGTGGCTGTTATATTATGTATTTGTAATATTCTACAGTATTTTTGTAAAACTACCACCGAGCCAAAACGGTGACACTTTAATCATGGCTACTGATTACTTCACAAAGCACAGCGTGCAGTCTCTGGTATTAAGGTTCTTGCTCATTGTGGATGTATTGTCAGATATGAGAAGACTGTGCACTTTCACTTTGTGTTGCAGTGACTTATTGATCATTAGTGACCTTTTTCTGATTGACTTTGTCTTTTAGTAAAAGATGTTTCTCAAACCATTGAGTTGATAATGTTCTTGGCCTAGTCTGCAAGCAGCAGCAAGTCTTAGACGGAGGATGGAGGATGCAGCGTGGTCTTGATTGGAAACACAAGTATCTCTTGCCCTCCCCTCTTCCAGTCATCTTCTATGACTGTAGGCTATTGAGGCAGAGGAGTCAAGTGACACCCCATCTCTGTTCTTTAGGGAGGATGAATATCTAGAGCTGTTTGTTCTGGCATTGTAATGAACAGACGATTGGAATAAGAACGATGTTGGGAATGAGCTGTCAGTATTCGGCTCTGTAGAGAGCTTTTTTATTGGCTTGTATGGCATTTTAAGATAACGAGATGTAACAATTATATTTGGTAAGAATCTCTCTCCTTCTCTCACACATGCTCACACACACACACACACACATGCGCGCACACACGCATGCATGCATAGTGCTAGTGCTAAAAATATCCTCCTCCCTGCTGTGGAAGGTGCCTTTGTGCAGAGCTGTGTTTGATTCACAGGCCTTCAGCCACGCTGTTCAAGGAGCCTGGTTAGTACGACAGTGTGAACTGGTTGTGAGGAGATTTAAAATCCTGACGGTCGAGAGAGCAAGGCACACTGGAAAGGATCGCTTGTTCTGTATGTGCTACACGACACCGTAAATGCATCCAGAGATTGAAAGTCCACACCAAGACCATCAGTGGCTGCTGTTTATATTCCTGTGCCCATCTTCATTACGCTAAACCAGCGTGGGAGTGAATAAACTGCCCCACCCACCCCCAGTCCATTTCATCACAGAGAGTCTGTGTGACTGCAGGCCCAGTCATATCCATAAGCATTCACTGTTAAATTGTGGGGTCAGTAATTAAGCTGTTGAATAAGGAGTGGAATCCACAGGGAAGGAAGAGAGGTGACCGAGACTCCCCTGAGCCACCGCTTTTCACTGGACTTGCGCAGTAAAGCCTGCTAGGCAGCCTATTGGCATGCATGTGACGTGAAGGGCAGGTTAATGGCTCCTGCTCATTATTTATGGGTAATGGGGAAATAATTTGTAGTTTTCTCTTCACCCTTCAGTGACTTCCCATTTTTATTTATGCACCGAGTCTCCAAGCTGTGTGAAAACCGGACTTAGCATCTTTTAGAATATTTCTGAATATGTAGCTTTCAGTTAACTGTAAGCAGTATTTTGTAGCCATCTGCTCTCTCATTCAAATAACTTTACACAGAAAAAAGAACAGATATACGATTTATCATTTCTAATACAAGTCTGATTAACAAACAAAGCCTCAGCTATTTAGGTTAGCTAATGTAAAGTGTAGGGGATTTAGTTTTTGACCCTAATAGTAGTGTCTCAAGCCCAATCACACACCCTTTTCTCGTCAGGGAGCAGCTGGTGTGAATTTAAGCGGAGCCTACAGACATGGGCGATTGCCTGTTCCCAGCAGCGTCCCTCCCCCTCAGGCTGCCTCTCGGGAGAGCCTGCTGCTCAGGAGTATGTCTGGGACCGGGCTGGAGGAAGTGTTTGGGGGATGGGGGGGGGTCTCCCAGATCACCTCACAGGCCCATGTCTCAGTAATAGGACTGCCACTCTGACGGACGTGCTTGACAGCTGGCTCTGGGCCCAGGCTGGAGCTGCAAGCACTGTCATGCATCCAGATGAGAACAGGTCAAACATCTGACCATCAGGGTGTGTTTTTTTTCCACACACACACTAAACTAATTTATATAACCCACATCCTTACTGTTTGTCCCTTATTGTCTAATCAAGGGTAAATAGTTTATTATGGTTGAACATGGCTTTTGATTTATATTATTATTATTATTATTATTATTATTATTATTATTAATAGCTTTGTCCACTAACTAGTCTGGCAGTTTTCAACATATCAACACCGCTGTAACTCCAGAATATTCTGTCTGATCTGGAGTGGTGTGATTTGTATACAGCGTTACATATACAGTATACAGATCTGATGTACAGTTTCAATGAATGAATGAATGGGGTGGAAAATACACACCCACCTACTATACTTTTGATAGACACTGTTTCACATACACTATCCCCCCCACTCCCCAAATTCATTATTGTTCAGTCTTGCACTCTATTCTGCATTTCTTTCAGGAAATGTGCTTTTCTAGTCTTTTCTAGTTTTCTATTTAGTTACTTTTCTATATAATGTTGTGTGTGTGTGTGTGTGTGTGTGTGTGTGTGTGTGTGTGTGTGTGTGTGTGTGTGTGTGTGTGTGTGTGTGTGTGTGTGTGTGTGTGTGTGAGTTGCCAATACAAGAAAAGCTATGGACTCATCTTTCATCTGCCCTGACTTCTTCAGAAGACGAAAGAAAAAGGGGCTCCAAGTGGCTAAGACGCCGACACGATGATCAGAGGATCGCGAGTTTAAATCCCGGTCATGCTGTTTGCCATCAACAGCCGGGGCCAAAGAGAGCAAAATTGGCAGTGCTCTCTCTGGGTGGGTAGATGGCGCTCACTCTCCCCATCACTCGCACATTGCAATGTCCGCTGGCTCAGGTGTCTACTGATTGGTCCATTCGGAGCTGGGTACCCTGCGCTTTCCTCTGAGCACGTTGGCTCCCCAGTAGTTTGAAAAAAGGAGGTGGCTGGTGCTTGACTTCACCCTCCTAGAGTCAGGGACATTGCAAAAGTGATGGGGAGAGTCCTAATGGATGGGATGGGC
>BRDA01008272.1:0-22500 GCA_036984385.1 Crenuchus spilurus | reverse complement strand
GCACATGCTGCTGATTTTTCTGCTCAGATACACCAAATATTGGTGTGTTTTGAACAGTGAAATCATCCAATAGACTAGTTGGGATAGATAAAAAAAAAATCTCCATCGAAATCTGTTCTTTTGTATGGACAGGACCTAGTCTGCACTTTTTGATCAAGCAATTGACAAAAAAAAATTATATAATTTGTTTCTGCCAAACAGCACTTTACACACTACATTTTCATCAAATCTCCTTCACAAGCCTGGTGTTGATTTAAAAACAATTGTTTTAAAATGTTACTTTATTACCAGGGATGCACATAAGTGGTGCGCATGCATGGCCAAAATTAACGATGCGCAACGTGAATTACAACGTGACGCGTGTTTGCGCACCATTTACTTGATTATGTTTGGCCACGGTAACCGGAGTTGACAGGTTCATGGTTTTCACGTCAAATCGTTTTGTTGAAAATCCAGTCGCGGGTGAACTTTCAAGGGTGGCGGGATGCGTTTTATTGGGTAACTTTTAAAAAATTGCCGCGGCCGGTTGCCTTGGATATTACTTCAACACGGCGGGGCAAATGTGTACAAAGTCGACACTAAGGAAGTTTGAATACAACAATAACAACAAAGAGAACATAATATAAGGAGAGAGAGAGAGAGACAGGGGGAGAGAGAGAGAGAGACAGGGGGAGAGAGAGACAGGGGGAGAGAGAGACAGGGAGAGAGAGAGACAGGGAGAGAGAGAGAGAGAGAGACAGGGAGAGAGAGAGAGAGAGAGTGTCACAAGCTAATATGGGTAAATGGGAGAATACGGGAGGTGGTATGATTGATGGATTGATAAATCCATTATAAACAAATACTAAGTCGAACACTCTTAGTTGTTTTGCCATTTGATTCAAACGTGTGACAGACATATTTTGGGCTAGTTTAAGCTTCTGAAGGGCGGGTTTTAGACTGACTTTTGGCTGAATAATTTTGATGGATCTGGCAACCCTGACGGTAACATAGGCGGGCTCTAGCTTATTTTTTCACTGGTTTTAAGATTTCCACCGATTCATCAGCATGTCCAAGAAACAAGCTACATTAAGTCATTACTTTGGTATTCCACCACCTCCAAAGAAACGCCAGACTGAGACTGAAGGTAAAAGAGACTATTTGCTTAAAAATGGCTGCAGGAGATAGCATGGCTCCAAACAGTGGATGTCAGGAGGGTAGTGATGATCAATGCTTGTAGTATTTTCGAGCATTGTAAAAGGTGAGCACCAAGCAACATCTGTAGGTGCTCCTTTGAGAACTAGATCAAAAAAATTGTGCACCCCTGTTTATTACTAACAAATGTTTAGTTACTACAACCAACTAAAAGATGATGCCAGACTCACTGATTCCTCTTGTATTAACTGATTGTTTGATGCTCTTCGTTGTAAATCTGTTAAAATCATATTTTGTGCTCTTATTTAATCCCCCTTTTGCTATTTGAGTAACTCTGGACCAGACTGAAAGAGGTTTGACTTTTGATTGCAGAGACGAGGAATGAAGGGCAAAGCAAAAAAGCTCTTCTACAAGGCCATCATGCGTGGCAAGGAAATGATCCGAATTGGAGACTGTGCTGTTTTCCTGTCTGCTGGACGACCTAATCTTCCATTTATTGGTCACATCCAGAGCATGTGGGAGTCCTGGGGAAACAACATGGTGGTTCGTGTCAAATGGTTCTACCATCCAGAGGAAACCAACCCTGGAAAGAAACTTCATGACAAAAAGGTTGTTTACTTTTTTCTATTAATTTTTAAATTTTCTGGAAAAGAGGCTATATTTTGGCCGTATTTCAGAGCCTTCTTTCTTACCCATCCTTGCATATCTAACCTTAACAGAACTGGGATCAGTTGTCTGGAAGAAGCCTTCCTGCTGTTCTGCAGGCCTCCAACCAGAGGAAAGATTTTATGGAAGTAAGTATTAACATAAAGCACAAAGAATGTGCACATTATCACCCTAAAAAGTGCTTTGAATGTCTAACTTCTCTCCTTTCTGCAGAAGGCCTTGTACCAGTCCTCTCACATTGATGAGAATGATGTTCAGACCATTTCTCACAAGTGTTTGGTGGTCAGCCTGGAGCAGTATGAGCAGATGATTAAAACCAAGAAGTACCAGGACAGTGAGGACCTCTACTACCTGGCAGGCACTTATGAACCCACCACCGGAATGATTTTCAACACTGACGGGGTTCCCGTCATCTGCTGAGGAGTGTTCTCAACACGTCCCTGAATGTTTCAGCTGAGCCAACAAGAGTTGCACCATAAGATTGAGCTATATCTTCGTTCAAGATGAACAAGGGCTAGATAGATGTTGCAGCCTTAAACCGAATTTTCCTGGTTAAGTAGATTTTAGAAGAAGCCATGGTATAAGATGCGTGTGCCTGGAGTGTTAATACAGTACTTGGCTGGATGAGTTTTGAGAGATACTTCGTCATCCCAGAGACAGTTTAATGCTTGGTTTCGAGCACTTTGGACGATTTGAAGTCAATGGCAGCTCATGATCTGTGAGTATTGGAGAAGAACGAGCATGAAGAAGCTTGGAAGGCAAATATGGAGGATGTATCTAAGCTGTTAACAAAGAGCAGTTTTTTCTAGCTCTGATAAAGTGATGCAAGCGTGGTGGACAAATCATAGCTTCGATTTTTAGAAAGCTTTGTTACAGGAAAACAAAGCGTGAACGTGTCAGAATTATCTTTTAAGGTCAAGTGCATCTGCACAGCTGAGTTCCTACGTCTCCAGCTGTCAGCGGCAGAGCTGGAACTGAGGCGAGGTAGTCCAGTGGGACTGAAAATCTGCCGGGTGATGAGGAGGGGGATGCTGGAAACCAGCTTCAAGGGCCGAGGGACCAGCTTCTGGAGGAAGAGATGCAGACTGACAGTGCATGTCACACTTGCTACTTCAGTCCACCCAGAGAAGCTGTCCCTAACAGCCACTCTGCTGTCCAGCGACCTCCCGGTAAAACTGCGCTGCAATTTAATAGGCGACAGACGACTTATGAACTTGGACAGCTGATACAAGCCCAGACTCTTAAAGCTGCAGCCCTCACTGACAACTCTGTACGAGGATGTGTAGGGGAACAATTTGAAGCACTTAAAAAGTAAGAACAACCTGCCCCAGGCCTAATATCCTGTGGACAGGTCTGTGGTCTGTTGTGCAGGAGCTTGAGCTGTTCCTGCACGCCGCACTGTTTATTCACAGGAAAGTGTGAGTCACTTTTCCACCAAGCAGCCCAAAAAGATCTATCAGAATATTTATATGGCCCTGTCCTCCAACCAGTGAGGCAGAATGGGCTCGTTGTGTGACTCATGGGCTGTCGTGGTCTAAAAGGTTGTACAGATAGCTACATTTGTAAATACATACAGACATACAACTCTATATAAAATTATAGACATTATTTTCATGTACCATAGATTTATGTGAAAGTAATTTTTTAAAGTGGTAAAGAGAAAAAAAAAGCTTTAATAAAACTGTGAATAAGATTAAGTGAAAATTAAATGAATCAGGAACTCAGTTTTAGATAAAGGATCTCAGAAATTGTTGCTGAAACTCATCTCAGATGCCCACTACATTGACAATGCAATGTAATGTTGAATATAATAATAATAATAATAATAATACTATTACAGGACATTGGGTTTGTGGAGTGCAGTGGTGCTCAGAACCAGTTTGTCCAGTACTGCAGTTTTA
Source organism: Crenuchus spilurus (assembly GCA_036984385.1). Taxonomy (NCBI): domain Eukaryota; kingdom Metazoa; phylum Chordata; class Actinopteri; order Characiformes; family Crenuchidae; genus Crenuchus; species Crenuchus spilurus. Next base: position 18,802 of record BRDA01008272.1, on the reverse strand, counting down.
CAACAGAAAGCACTTAACTCTGCCCTACAAGTCTGTCCTAGAACAGACTTCCTTTGACAATCCCCAACAGAGCATGTATTTCATAACTGCTAGCTGTGCAGATTGACCACCACCTAATCAGGCTGTCTTAGCTTATTGCTTATTTAGACCCTTATGGACATGCTTGGCTTGTTTTGCTTGGCTTTCTGTTATCTTTTTTTAAGCATTCCTGTTATCCCATGCCCAGTATCTTCTTTCCAAAAGCAATGTAAGCACTTTGTAAGAATACGCGACTAGCTGAGCAGCACAGCACAGAAACAAAAGACATCAATCAGAGTGGAGTATTGGAAACCTTTAATGCTGGAAGCTGCTTTATTTCTGCTTTTCTGTATCTGCCCTCAGATCTGTCCCTCTCACCCATTCCTGCATCCTGCTGGTATTGGTCTATGGCCTTAATAGCCTTAACCTTGGTCCCCAGAGGCTGCTTAATGTTGGCCCAATCACACGTTTTGAATGTTGCTCTTTGTAAATAGGTCTTTCTGATTGATAGTGAATTCCAAAGAAAGCGCCATCAGTCACCAGAGGCACTCATATGCCGATACAGGACCAGGCTGTTTATTTGCTGCTCCTCCAATCAAGACCAATCAAATGTATTTGATTTCTGGCATTGTGAAATGCTGAGAACATTTTTCAGAGCTAGCAAACATTTTTCTTTTGCTTGTTTTGTTCTTTATTCGTGCCTCCTCTTGTTGTGGTTAAAAAATGAATGTTGTCTAATGTCTAATTTTCAGACATGGTTTTTATATTCAGGCAAATACATGTATTTTTGATTTTGGGTAGAAATATGAGCATGTATCAGGCCTTTTGGGATGAGGTTTTATGGAAATGTTGAGGTTTTTTTTTTTTTTTTGCCTGTTCATTTGTAACCAGTTCCAACTGTAGTAGGTCTGTTCACCAGTCTGACTGCATGTGAATTAGGAGATAGAATGTTTTGGGGGCAACTTCGGGCTCTTTAACGTCATTGTTGAAATCTCCAACGATGAACTGTCTAGCCAAATCTCTTCATTGCCATATTTCTTCTACCTCCCTTTTTAGCTCAACACGTCCACCTTCTTTTTCCGTTGTAATCCCTCTTTTTCAGTCATATTTTAAAGGTTTAGATTAGTCACTGTATGCTTTTTTTCACCATTTCACCTTAACTTTATCATACGTTCTCCATTGCTTTTGGCCAAAAGATCTGAATTTAACCTTTTTTTTTGTTTCAGTATTTTTTCTGCTTTTTGAGGGAGGGTTAGAAAAAAAACCCAAGAAGGGAACAGACACTAGAGACATCTGGGAAGTAGAACCCCGGACAAGTTAGGCCTACTCAGTATTTCAGAACATGTTTATATTGTAGAAATGTGATGACACTATTGAATATATATTGAGAGAAAGTATATCAGTAAATGTGTCCGAAATGTTTGTTTTTTTTTTCTTCATGTTTCATATAACGTTGCCCAATCTCTCTTAAAGAGATGATATCTTGTTGATATTCAATAGGTTATTTCTTAACATGTTAATCGTTATGTGGTCTCGAGGTAAATTGTATATTCTGTCTTTATATCAGGTTTGGACTATTTTTCTGAGTCTTCTGATTATTTTGGTTGAGGATTTCTACCAAAACCCAAAGCTGACTAAAATGGTGCCAAATGATCTTTAGAATCACCTAAAATCTGAAGCAACATTGAGCAAGCAATCACGGTCCAAAACTCTGAGAGATGCTTACTATTGTGTTCGATATTTGTATTATCAAGTTGTACAGTTGAAGTGCCCCTCAAAGCAAACGTTTACTTGGAGCTTGAGTCAAGCCGTAAAGCACTTTTTTTTTCTTTATTTTTTTTATATTTCTGTCTGCATGTTGTAGAAATAGAATATATGCCTCTAGAAATAATATTAGAGCAGAGCAATCAACAAAAACTATATTTTGCTTGCTGTGTCCTCAACACAGTGTGAGTTAAATCCAGCTATCAGTCCATCCCCCTGCCCCATCCTCTGGTCACTGAGATAGACAGTGGCCTCTGCTGGTAGAAGTCATGTAAGGTGAGTTTAGTTGATAAGTGTCTGATGCTATGTGTCCAGAGTCGTGTCTGGACGTCTTTATAGTGTGTAAGGATTAACTGGCTCAGTAGAAAAAGCTCTTGTATAGAAGAGCCAGACAAATAGGTTTTGCTGTTTGCATGATTCTGTTGGCCTTTTTTCCCCATTTTGGTTCTCTAATCCTATCAGGGTTTTTTTTTTGTCACATTTTCCCCCTCTCAGAACAATCGTCCTCCATGCTTAATGTGCAATACTGCTGAATGTGGTTTCTGTGAGGTAGCTGCTAGTGAGGGACGAAGATTGAGAGAGAGAGCGAGAGCGAGAGTGGACTGGAGGCTGGTCCTTCACTGGTCTTTGTCTGCTGGTTCGTCAGCATCGGTAAAGTCCTGTTACAAAAAAAGCTATAATTTTAAAATGATGATTATTTTGAAAATTTAAAAGCATCATGGTTTTGTAAATGGTCCTTTGTGAGAGGGGGACATACACTTTGTACACACATTTATTCATGTTAAAAAAGAGAATAAAAAGGATATGTTTTTTAAAAAAATGAAAACCAGTTGTAAGATTGCTGTTGAATTGTGTGTAAAACTTCATGGAATTGTAATTTTTTTTTCTTTTTTAAAGAGGAAACCAGCTTAATCAGTGTTCTTTCCAATTCTTTTAGCAACTCAATTTTCTAGTTCATCAATAAACATCATGGAAAACACACTGGTGTTCTGTCAGTAGCTTTAAACACCACGCATCCAATTACATATTAGACGTTCACTTGTCATGAGCTTTTCCCAATTTGCTCTTCAAAACATGGAAAGCTCACGGTCATATCAGAATATTATTACCACCCCTACCCTTGGTTTGGAATTAACTTGGCCCAGGATGTCATGTGACTGTGTTTGTTGCATGTATAAATAAGTGAGCACACCAGTCAGTTGTAGCAGTGTAAAAGCATCATCATGGGCAAAAGATGTGATTTGACTGACATTCAAAAGGGCAATAAACAGGGTACAGAGTGAAGTGTCAGCATCACAAAAACCGCTACCTTTGTGGGAAGTTCTAGAGCTGCCATACTGAATGTGTACTGAGAATGGACTTCTCATACATCGAGTGCCTTCCAGCGAAACAACAGTGGTGAGCCATTGATGCCAGAGGGGAATGATGACTGGCGAGTGGTACAGAGCAATCAGTACATAGTGGACCAGTTAACCTCTATATTGAACACAGGAGCAGTGAGGAGTGTTGGGGATCACCACTGACTGACTGAACATCATTACGTCTGAGGCAGTAAAGCAGATGTGGTTAAGTTCGTCATAATCTGATGACTATCATGTGCCTTACACAAGAAATGGTGCGGGTGATTTTTTTCATCCGGCGTACAAGAGTCTGAATATTTCTCATCTAATAAGCTTCTCACAGCTCCAGTCACTGCTGTTCTGACCAAAGCTCAGCAAAATAAACTGGGTCCTCAGTGGTTTATAGCCATTATGCTGAAATTCACTACTATGTCAAAAAATAAATAATGACTGCTGTAACCCCACTATAGATTATTTCCACAGTGCTTTAAAAATTAGTGTTTATAATTGAATTCTTAAGGTAAATGTTATTTTATACTCATTACATATAAAGTGGTTTTACTATTGATCTGTTTGACTCAACTTAACAAGCGATCAACATTAAAACAAAAGTCAGTCACTTTACATGTAAATATATAACCTGTTCACAGTTTGGACTTAAATTATGGGTACAAATCAACTTTTTAACATTCCGTTGTTTTGGAGCTGAACTAGTTTGATTTCTTCACCAGTGAAAATGTTAACAGACTCACCTTTTAGGTTTTTTCTATCACAGCGTTGGTGTTTGCACTGTGGTGTCTTGGTCCTTCAGAAATTTTGCCTCTAAGTGGTAATACATCACTTCCCTGTCATTGCAGGAGAACAGGTTTGTTTTATAAGTGTGCTCAGAAGTTAATAAACCTGCTGTTAGTCCACCGTCTTGAGAGGCATAAAGTGCGCTCAGGGAAAAGGCCCCCCCATTATCAGTTGGCTAGAATGACTGGGGTCACTGTCTGAAACCATTCAACAGGCCTTAAACGGTTCCACCAGCCTAAATTAAACATACAACTTCACTTTTACTAAAAGCCTGTGAAACCAGAAAGAAAGCTTACACTGTATCTGCTGCTGTCTTTTCAAACTACAGCTAGTTAATATCCTTTCTAGAGTAGAGAATAGTCTCTCAGTTTCCAGTCACCATAAAGATGAGGTTTGGCTCCGATTTCTCTTCTAATGGCATAAAATTATCATAATGTAATCTAAAGGAAGTGCTTCTTAATTTTATTACTGGCATACTGTATCCTGCATATTCAGCTTCACATCATCAATTCACATAGACTCTTTTAATGGAGTAAAAAGTGAAACCAAACACACTACTAACGTAAAGTGCCTGGCCTAAAAAGTCGCCACCTGGATTTAAATGTGCAAATACTTAAGATCATGTGACTTGATAACTGCTACAGTGATTAAAATAAGTTTTACTGGCAACAATTCTCTTAACTTTGACTGATGCATTGAGCTGCTTCTCGTTTCTTAAACAACCCTGTCTGAAGGCGCATCCTGTCAAATTATTGGCCTACATCAAGAAAAGAAAACAAGAAGATTGCTGATATTATTGGAATTTAGTTAAAACTGTCTAAAAAAAATTGTCCATTACCAAAACCTGGAAGGAGGGTTATGAACCATCAACTTCATAAAATGTCTTAATTGACCTTAAATGCTTGAAGTTGAATAGTAAAAGAAAGTACAGCACCAGTTAAATGCTAGGACACACCTTCTCATTCAATGTTTTTCTTTTTTCCTACGTTGTAAATGAACACTGAAGTCATCCAGACTATGAAGGAACACATAAGGAATCTTGCAGTAAACTTAAAAGTGTTAAACAAACTAAACGTTTTAGATTTTAAATTCTTCAAAGTAGACACACAACTGATGTCTCAAACACATTAAGAGGCAATAAGTGCAAGTCATGAACTCTTGACAAGACACAGCTGTTAACTGAAAGCCATTCCAGGAGACTACCTCATAAAGCTGACTGAGAAAATGCCAAGAAAGCTGCCATCTAAGCAAGAGGTGCCTACTGTGAAGAATGTCAAATATAAACATATTCTGGTTTGATTTGTTTACTAAATAATTACATATGTGTTTCTTCGTAGTTTAGATGACTTTAGTATTAATATACAATGTAGACAGTTTTTAAATAACTAAAAAAAACGCAACATCCAGAACGTGTCCAAACTTTTGACTGGTACTGTATTTCCACATGATCATTATTGTGGACTTGGACTAAACATTTTAAAACCACTTGCTTAGAGAAAAACAAGAATAGAATAGACCAATAGAATAAGATCTAACAAGTCCTGATGTATTCTATTCCAGAGCAATCAGAGAAGGGACAGTCATGACTTCATGCATAGTGGCCACTGTAAATGCCTTTGGAGGCAGTGTTACTGTGTTTCAGTTGTTCAGGTCTATGCTCAGTAATGTAATGTGGCAATAAAGTTGGCTGAGTACCTGACTGTACTGAATGACCAGGTTATTCCATCAACGGAGTTTTTCTTCCATGATGGCGTGGGCTGTTCTAAGACAACAATGCCAAGATTCATGGCTCTCAGATTGTGAAAGAGTGGTTCTGGGAGCATAAGGACTCTCCTTCACACATGAATTGGCCACTACACTAAATGTCCTCATTTTAACCCAAATTGAAAGTCTTTGACGTGTTGGAGAAGACTTAATGGAGTAGTTTGACTGTCACATTGTCAATACCACATCAATAAAAGACCTCAGTAAAAAAAACAACTCTGGATGGAAATAAATGAGACATTGCGTAATATTAAGCAGAATCAAAACACAAGAATATCTAACAAAAATTGTGTGACTTTTATTTGGCCTGGACGTTGGGGCAGCCATGGCCTACAACTTAGAGAAGTGGACTGGGGACCTAAAAGAGCACCAGTGTAATCCCCTAAACCGGTAGTAAAAGCTGAAGTGACTGTAAACAAGGCACCTAACTCCCAACTGCTCCACAGGCACTGCAGCTGGTAGCTGGCCAGTGCACCAGATATGTGTGTGCTCACTGCCCTCTACCATGTGTGTGTATTCACTCCAGATGGGTGCAATGGAAATATTAATTAATTTCCAATTTCCAATCAATAAAAACAACTCCTTGAAGCTTAACATATTTCATTTCAGTGCCTACAGATTGTGGGATAAAAAGTACTATATTTCATTTACTTCATTCAGAGGTGTATCTTGTATCCATCAATACAATACAGGTAGTCCCTGGGTTACGTCGTCTCAGAGTTATGATGTTTCGTGGTTAGGACACATCTCCCATTTACTGTATAAAGCCCTTTTTCATGTTTGGTGTGCACGGCGGAAGAATACACTGTTACGCGGCTGTTTCCTTTCATTATTAAACGTATTTTATATGTGTTTTTTGATAATTACTGTGTTAGGATAGGTGTTAGGATAGGATAAGTGCTTACAGTATGTTATTTATCTACAGTATTTACGTATGTTCCGACTTACACGAAATTCGGTTTACGATGCAAACGTAGGAACGGATCAACGTCGTAACCCGGGGACTACCTGTACACATTTCACTCAGCTAAGACAATGGTGTTAAAATATTTTTATGGGAAAAATTATGTAGACCTATAGTCTTAAATATATGGCTCTTCACTAGTTCTTTCATAAAAACTATTTTTCAAATGTCTTCTATACAGAACCAAGTACAACACGTTGTTCCCCAGCTAACATTTTTTGGTTAGTAGAACGTTTTTTGGATGTTACAAATTTGGTTCTTAGAACATTTAATCAAGTTTTCTAGTTGATTCTAGAACGTTTTTATTTAACGTTTTTAAGTTACAGTAACGTTTCTATAACTTTATGAGGACATCACGTACAGTACACTAAAATACTGACCACACCCATACAGAGAGAAACTTTCATACAACGACATGCAATTTAGCAATTAACCAGAAGTGCAAATGAGCAGAAAGTGCCATCTGTACATGAGCAGGTAGTGAATAAATAAGAAAATATATACAATGGATATGTACACAGGAAGAGGAATGTGCAGTACAGTAGTAAGACCGTAAACTGTAGCAGCAGTATTGCTATTTAGTAGAACATAGTGCAAATATGGCATGATATGAATAGAAGATATATACAGTGACTATATACATAGATTGAGGAGGAATGTGCAGTCCCAGTGTGAGTCTGTAAACCTGAGCAGTAATATTGCTATTAGCAGCCAATGCAAATGTGTTAGTGCAAATATGGTATAACTAAGGTTAGAGACATAAGGTAGGGGGTGGTAAACACAGTCACTGAGGGGAGGTGTGTAACGGGTAGCTGGGGGGTGGGGGGGCATGACTGTGGTGCAGAGTTCAGTAGGGTGACAGCCATTGGAAAGAAGCTGCTCCTGAACCTGCTGGTCTGGGATCAGAGGGCTCTGTATCTTCTCTCAGAGCGTAGAAGACCAAACAGTCTGTGGCTGGGGTGAGAACTGTCTTTGGCAATGTTGCGCGCCCTCCGCAGACATCTTTTGTGATGTACAGTCTCAATGGTGGGGAGTGATGAGGCAGTAATGTGCTGTGCAGTTTTCACAACCCTCTGAAGTGACTTTTTGGTCCGCCGCAGAGCAGCTGCCATAAAATACCAAAATGCAGTTGGTGAGGATGCTCTCAATGGTGCAGCGGTAAAAGTTCACCAGGATCTGAGGGGACAGGTGGGCCTTCCTCAGTTTCCTCAGAAAGAAGAGGTGTTGTGGGCCTTCTTAATCAGGATTGAGTTGTTGAGGGTCCAAGAAAGGTCCTCGGAAATGTGGACACCAACGAACTTAAAACTGGTGACGCGCTCAACCTCCACCCCATAGATATTGATGGGGGTGTGTGCACCACCTTTGGTTCTCCTAAAGTCCACAATAAGCTCCTTGGTGGTCTTGGTGTTGAGAACCAGGTTGTTGTTGGTGCACCACTCTGCCAGGTGCTGGACCTCTTCTCTGTAGGCCGACTCATCATTGTTGCTGATGAGCCCAATCACCGTTGTGTCATTTGCAAACTTAACAATGGTGTTGGAGTCATGTACAGGTTTGCAGTCATAGGTGAAAAGAGAGTATAACAGAAGACTCTGCACACAGCCCTGTGGGACACCGGTGTTGAGGATGAGGGTTGAGGGGGTGTGGTTCTCTAACCAGACAGATTGGGGTCTGTTGGTAAGGAAGTCCAAACGACATTTAACGTTGCTGAACGTTCTTATAACGTTCTGTGTTCTCTGGGTCCTTCCATCAGAAGAACCTTTTCATCATTCAAAGAAAACAATATTTCTAAGAGAGGTTATATACTGTATAACCTTTACTGAAGAACATGTTTGTTCAAAAAAAAATTAACCAAATGTCATGTTTTAATTTTTTTTATTTTATAAGGGGGCAGCTATGGCCTAGTTCAGGGGTGCACACACTTTTTCAGCATGCAAGCTACTTATCTAATGACTAAGTCAAAATGATCTGCAGTACCTAGTACAAAAATGCAAGACATATATTTATTTATAAATATATTGACAATTTATGTGTACAATATATGCTGGTGTACCTTGAATAACTACATGAACCCATATTACACAATACAACTGTGTACTGATGACTTGCACTGAATGGAATCGATCAGGGACGCATAGTCTGGACAGTAGTTGCTGATAAACAGCCTCAAGCAAACCTCCAAATGATCATCAGTCACAGTGGAATGGATGGCTTATCACAGACTGGTAGACACGCACACAGACTCAAATGTTAATGTTTTAATATAAAACCTCTGATATTAAAATACGTCTAGCTGACATGACACAGACACAACAAACGCTCAACATGATAACTTACAGGGGCGTGTGAACACATACTGTTCAGACAGACGTGTGGGATGGAGTAATAGCGGGGACGGCCAATCACACGTTAGCAAGAAACGGCACAGCCAATTGTTGAGCTTGTGGGCGGTCTAAAGTAAAATATGATACAGATTGAGCTGCTTGGCCCGAGTGCTTGACTCGTCTTCCTGTATGTCTATCAAGTGACAAATATTATAGCGGGGATGGATGATATGCTGACGTCTATTTTTTAATGCCATGCGATCTACCCACACTAACTTTGTGATCGACCGGTAGATCGCGATCAACTTAATGTGCACCCCTGGCCTAGTGGTAAGGAAGGTCAGGAAGGCGACCAGAAGGCGACCTGTTCGATCCCCAGACAGGACATGACTGAATAATCCTTGATGAAGGCACCTAACCCCCTAACTGCTCCCCCGGTACCGGTGGATAAGGGCTGCCCACTGCTTTGGGCACAAATTCTCAGAGCCTAGTGTGTTCACTTGTGTGTGTGTGTGTGTGTGTGTGTTTCACTGCACGAATGGGTTAAATGCGGAGGTCAAATTCCATTGTGTGAAAATCACATTGGCAAATTGGTTCATCTTAATGTGTACTGGGAATCTGAACACTCCAGTTGTGGTGCAGGTGGTCTCAGGTGGTTGTCCTACTTTATAAAATGAGTGTAGGGTTTGCATGGAGATTGCAGGGTTAACTGATGAGGAGAAGCAAATACAAAACTATCTGATTCTGAGCTCTTTGATGTCGTTTATTCAACCCGGGCTGCTTTCATGTCTGTCTCAGTCACTCATGACCAAGGCACCGACTATGAAAAGCTGTTGTTTTGAAACCTTGTCTCCTTCTTTGAGCTCAGCTCGCAACAACGTGCAATCTGTTACAGAGCAACACTTGGATTCCCACAACCCTGTGACATTATTCAAACACAACATTAGCTTTTGGGCCACGAGAGACACCTACTCCTCCTCAGAGAAAAACAGAAGCCCTCCCTCCTCTTTTAGTCCTCTCTCCACAAAAATAACATTTCATATTCACATATGACAGGAAAAGAGTGTTTCGTTTGTACATTATATCATTTAAAATAAGAATGCAAAACTGGTTGGTCACATGACCCTGAGAATCAGCAAAGACAAGCAGCCAATAAGACAAGTTGATAGATTTATTGATTGATACATGTATACACTATATGTTCAAATGTTTGTGTACACCACATCTAATGAATGCATTCAATTACTTTAAGTTGCATCCATTGCTGACACAGATGTGGAAATATAGATTGTCTAGTTCCTGCTGAGAAGTACTGCAAATAGGACTAAACATTAACCTACTGGCACCATGTCTAATGCCAGGTCTGGGATAGAGGGGTGTAAAGCCCCCCAGCATTGAGCTGTGGAGCACTGGAATTGTGTTGTTTAGAATGATGGAGCTCCATCTAATTCTTTTGAAATGATGTGGGATTTATATATATATATATATATATACTGTATATATACAGGGGTTAGACAATGAAACTGAAACAGCTGTCATGTTAGTGTGGGAGGTTTCACGGCTAAATTGGACCAGTCTGGTGGCCAATCTTCATTAATGTCACATTGCACCAGTAAGAGCAGAGTGTGAAGGTTCAGTTAGCAGGTAAGAGCACAGTTATATAGTATATTACAATGCACACAACATTATGGTGACATACCAGAGTTCAAAAGAGGACAAATTGTTGCTGCACGTCTTGCTGGCGCATCTGTGACCAAGACAGCAAGTCTTTGTGTCTAAATATTATTGAGCCACTTTGGGGTGTTTTGGAGGAGCGAGTCAGGAAACGGTTTCCTCCACCAGCATCACGTAGTGACCTGACCACTATCCTGCAAGAAGAATGGCTTAAAATCCCTCTGACCACTGTGCAGGACTTGCCAAGACGAATTGACGCCGATTGGCAGCAAAAGGAGGCCCTACACCATACTAATAAACTTTTGTGGTCTAAAACCAGGTGTTTCAGTTTCATTGTCCATATATATATATATATATATATATATATATATACACACACACACAGTGGTACCTTGAGATACGAGTTTAATTTGTTCTGTAACAGAGCTCGTAAGTCAATCAACTCCTATATCATACAAATTTTTCCCATTTAAAATAACTGAAATAGATTACCATTCCAGCCCTGTGAAACATCCCCAAACCATCCTAAATGATGGACAAAAAGACATGTTTTGAATTAAAAAACACATATATACTTTACCAATGCATAACAAAATATTTCAGTTTCAGATTTCAATAATTATTAGTGTAAAATAATTTTTGGGGAATTATCGCCCTAGCATTTTAAATTTGCAGGGAATTCAATTCACGCGGTACTGTGTATTACAGATGCGTAGTGTGCGCTGTACAGTAAAATCTCTCTTCTCCCATTTTACTTCAGTATCCAACTTCTGCCAAGAAATTCAGCAACTGGCTGAAGAATGAGATGCCACGGTTCGTTCTTTGCAGTTCAGTAAAAAATACTTTTCACAGAAGCCGAAGATGTTCAGGGCCGGTGCGCGCAGGTGGATGACGGGCTGTGGAAGGCTGGGTCTTTCGTCTGCACAAAATAATATTAACATTATTTAACATAATTACTGTATGTATGTTATTAAAATTAAATAGGTTTAAGAGTTTAAAACATTTTTACTATACATTTTTTTCCCCCCAAAAAAATGCAAGGAGTACAGTGCATGAGATTGGACTTGATTCTGAGGGTAACGTGAGAAAGAATGAGATGCAGGTGTTGTGCTGCCCATACTGGACCTTTGCACCAACGCGCCAACTAGCAGCAGCCACTCCTATCTTGAAATTTCACTCGGAACTTCAACTTGAAGTTGCAGATCGTATCTTAAAAAATTTGTATATTGGTCTGCTTGTATCCCAAGGTACCACTGTGTGTATATATATATATATATATAAATATAAAAGATGGCTTTTGTCCTGGGGGAAAGCATATATTTATGCTACACACCGCTACACACTTTGAGTAAAAGTATGAAACATTATTTTAGGAACTAGGTCTACACTGTGGCTCTCATCCACTGCTGTCAGTGCTTATAAAAAGCAATTAATCCTGCTGGAAAAGCCTCGTTCACTTACCGCCATGTTCTCTCCCACACTAGTTTGAGGAGCCCTTTGCACGACATCATTATGCTAATAAGGCCCAAAAACACAGGAGGAGAGTGGCCATGCAATATTCATACCGTCCTTCATGATGAACGATTCAGGACTCATTTAGCTGGAATGCTCGTTTAATGAACTGAGGCAGGGGACAATTAAAGCATGCTGTGTGTGAAGACTGGGCAAATATGACAGCGTCCTGTGGTCTGAGTCAAATCCATCCTCTCCGAAAGGAACATACTACCCTAATGGATGACTTCCTCCCCTCCACTCCTCCTTGATAGCAAGGGTCCATTTTGTTCGTAGTCATGACTGTCCAGCCATGAAATGGCCTCTGTACTGGAGTGTGCTTGATGGGGTAGAGAGGTTAAGTCACAATCTCTTGGTTGCCACACATTTGAACTGAGAAATGACCGGCTGTGTTTTATGACAGGGCTTCTCCATCCTTGATGTGAAGCACTTCCACCGGAGTGGATCCTTCTTGCATTTGCTGTGCAAAAGCAAACATTTTCCTACAGCCTCATTCCATTAGGCACTGTGGTATAATGTTGACTGCTGGCCTTCAAAACAGCTGGATTTCAGCAAAGCGGAAGACCGACCCTCTGGGTCTTGATGGAGAGAAATGCTGCTTAAGCGATCACAGATATGAAAACCATGACCTGCCCCTTTTTCCCTTTCCTTTCCCTCCATCCTCTCTCTTTCTACCCCTCCTTACCGCTCTCTCTCTCAGTTCAAGGCCTCTCCTCCTGTTTATTGTCAGTGGTGCTGACAGCATTTAAGTGGCCAGTCTCTGCTTAGGTCTGGAAGGCCTCTGTGGGGCCTGAGGTCCTGCCCATATCTCTGTCTGCCCATGCACCGGCCTCCTACGGGGAAGCTGAATTTATGGCAAAGCTACAGTCTACAGCAGCAGATGGATCTCTCTGACTACGCTCTCCCAACCAAACCACTCACCGCAGGACAAAAAGCCTCCGGGAGGTCCTTGTTCATATCGTAACCTTGCTTGGGGGACTTGCAGTCACTGTCTGTCATTAAGGTGGTGGGGGGGGAAATGAAGTTCAGCCCCAATGTGTGTGGGAGTGTGCTTGTGGATGAGTGTACAGCAGAACACAAATTAAAGACAGGGTGTGTGTGCAATGGGCCTCGTCTGCTCACTAGAGAGCCATTTACCTTGTTGTTCCAATATCCCGCCGTGTAGATACATTAGTGCCCAACCCCCTCATTCCGGCTGTCACTGAGTCTCTGGGCTCCCATTGAGGGAGGAGAGAGACGCACAGAGCACTGCTAATGTTGCACTGTGTCATTCTGCTTCAAACAGCAAGCTGTGTGTGTAAAATGCTAGGGCGTCACTGAAAGCCAAAATAACCGGTTGTATGATTTTTCTTTTAGCCCCCCCACCAGACATTAAGGAAATGGTTTGAAACGGAAGTGCAGATAGTTTGTACTGTCAAATCACACAATGTGCTAGCATGATGGGAATCAACCACAGCCGATTTGGCTGACATAGTATCTGTGCATTATTCACCCCTCAAAGCACCAGCCTTATCGGCAGACTTCATAATGAAATCTGCAGTCAAGCGCTTCCAATTTATTCCTCAGCATTTTCTCATGGAGGGGCATTTATTCAGCTATACTCAGATGCATACAGAGATGTGTTGACCATGACAGCAGGCATATCAACTCACGTGGGCTATCTATTAACAGCATATGTTCCCAAAGCAATTTAGTAAGGCAGGCTGCAAAATGATGTTTGTGAAATGACATTGGATTCCCATTAAACCTAAAGCTAGGGCTAAGGTTATGGTTAGGATTACAGCTACAGTTAAGGCTAGGTTTCGGGTTATAGGGTTAAAGCTAGAGCTAATGCTAAAGTTAGAGTTAAAGTTAGATCTAGGGCTAGGTTTAGGGTTAGGGTTAAACCTAGAGGTAGGTCTAGGGCTTAAAGCTAGAGCAAGGGCTAGGGCCAGCGTTAAAACTAGAGCTAGGTCTAGGGTTAGGGTTAAGGCTAGAGCTAGGCTTAGTGTTAGGATTAAAGCTAGGGCTAGGATTAAAGCTAGGGCTAGAGTTAAAGCTAAAGCTAGGGTTAGGGTTAAAACTAGAGCTAGGGCTAGAGTGAGGGTTAAACCTAAAGCTAGGATTTAGTATTTGGGGTTAGGGTGAGGGTTCAACTTAGAGATAGGGCTAGGGCTTAAAGCTAGGTCTAGGGTTATGGTTAAGGCTAGAGCTAGGGTTAAACCTAGGGCTAGGGTTAAGGTGAGGGTTAAACCTAGAGCTAGGTTTTAGGGGTTGGGTTTAAACTTAGAGGTAGGGCTAGGGCTTAAAGCTAGAGCAAGGGCTAGGGCCAGGGTTAATGCTAGAGCTAAGGTTAGGGTTAAGGATAAACCTAGTGCTAGGGCTGGGTTTATGGTTAGGGTTAAAGCTAGGGCTAGGATTAGGATTTGGGTTAAACCTAGACTTAGAACTAGGGTTAGGGTTAAGTGATGACTGCAGCCAGTATTGTTATTGTCTGTGTGATTAATGGTGTATGCTGTCCACTGTGGCTGTGCAGAGTCAAATTTTAAAAGAGTTATATATATATATATATATATATATATATATATATATGCATCTCTCTCTGTCTGTAATTATAGAATTACACAGTGCACATATAGTATAAGTGGAGCTAATAAAATGGACAATTAGTGTAGATACTTTGTGTAGTGGGAATAACCACCTTTGGCTTTGATGACACTAGCAAGATATCATCGCATGAACTCTATTAGGTGATGGAAAGTATCTAGAGACACTTGTGTCCATTACAACTGCAGCAGAGCACAGAGGACCCTCAAATTGTATGCCTGTGGGTCAGCATGGCAAACCTGGCAATCCAAGTGTTCTCAGATGTGCTCCAGTGGATTGAGATCCGGCGAGTTTGCAGGCCAGGGAAGGATATCAAAATCAGTGTTATGCTCTGTAAACCACTCATGTACCACCCTTGTGTGGTGTGGTGGGTTGTTATGCTGTTGATAGGTACCATTACAATCATGGAAGAACATCAACATATATGAGTGCACATGATCTTCTAGGATTGCTAAGTACTTGTTGGCATTCAAAGACTAAAGCAGTGGTATTAATGGTCCACTTACTGGTCCATTGTCGTGCGTCAATTGCTCTGTACCATTTGTAGTCATTTATTTCTGGCATCAATGGCCACGGGGCACCACTCTTATGCTTTTGGGAAGCACTCAATGTATGAGAAGTCCATTTGTACAATGTACACCTTCACTATTATTCTCTAGCTCAAGTGCGTCAAACTCCAGTCCTGGAGGGCCGGTGTCCAGCACAATTTGCTGGTCTATCTATTTAAACGCACCTGATTCACCTCAGCAGGTAAATACCAGGTTTAATTGTAGTATCAGAGCAGAGAAATATGTGCTGGACACTGGTGCTCTAGGACTAGAGTTTGACACCCCTACTCTAGAACATCTCACAAGATGCTATCACCCTTCACCTGGTACCCTATTATTATTTATATTTATACATGCTGCAAAACCCTTTAACAGTAATAATAATAATGGTAAAATAACTGTATGAACAATCATTTGTCCACTGCCAAAATGATTTTTTAGCAAGTGAAAACATCCTTTATGTAGTTTACAAATGCAACATTTCTCATTTCAAGAAGGTTGTAAGATCAATAAGCCAATGGAACATACATTTTGACATATTTGCTTATTTTTATTAAGTACAATTATCTCAATATTTTAGCTGATAATTTTGCTTGTTTCAAGATAAATGATTTAACCTTTAACATTCTGCTCGACCATTTGGTAGAGCACATTTTAGTCACTATATCTTTTTAAAAATGCATTGAACTTAACATAATGTGATTGTGCTATCTCTACCAATCGGTAAAGGTATGGTAGGCTAAAAACATCCACTAGAGGTGACAAAAATTGCAACATTTTCTTGTCTTAATGTAAACCAACAACACTTGAAAGTCATACCACAAGGAATAAACTTGGTCACATGCTGAAAACCATTAGTGCTGTTGCACCACCACACAAATGAGTGTAGTATTTAAAAAGTGAACAAAATTCTTACACCATTTTTCTATTTGTAGTTTATGTTCTGATTTAACCATGAAGTGCATCTCATTGTATGTTTAAAGTGTAAATAAAAAAACTGTGTATGGTCTTAAAAAAACATTGACTTTTAATATTATGCAAAAAAAAACAAAAAAAAAAAAAACATTCAATTTCTTCTTTCTTGGTGAGGATGTAAAAAAATTAAACAAGCAAATGTATCTGCCAATATAGTGAGAACATTTTACTTCATTCAATTTACCCAAATGACAAATAGTATTAGTTTATATTAGATTAGATATTATTAGATTTAGACTAGATTTAAGATTATTTGACTTGCTAAAATATACATTTGTAGTATTCATATTAAATGGACATTTTGAATACTGGGCAAAAGTGCCCTCGTACTGAATGCACCAACCACATTGTTACACAGAAAACATATGTGAAATGATTGAAGAAAGCCAAGCTGTGGCTAAACCTTTTTCTTGAAGGGGACTCTGAGGGTGAAGCAGTCGATGGGAAATCAAAGCAGGTGAAATGCAGCATTGGGTGGTGGGGGTGATTGCAGTGGTTTGATCAAGAGCCATTATGTTCTCCAATATGGCCGCCTTTAAATCCTGCAGGGCACCCGCCCAGAGATTGCCAGAGTAGTAGGGAGCTGGGGGGAGGCTGACTGCAGAGAAAATAGAACTATCAGAGGGGAGGATTGCTTTTCCATCCACATCCTCGTCAGCTTGCCGTTAACAAATTACTGCCAATCTATATGGAATTAGCAGACGGGACCTGCTGTCTGCGGGCTGGCCATGGCGATCGAGGTGGTAGACTGAGGTGTTAATAAAAGCTCCTCACCTCCCCATGGCTGTGGCGGTCGAGAGGGAGGGCGTTGAGTGGTAATCAGATAGTGACAGGCCTCTCTGCAGAGCCACCGTCAACGCTGCAAATTCAGCTCCTACAGGATCCCCAGCTCACCACACACACCAGGGAG
The DNA here is from genome assembly GCA_036984385.1 of Crenuchus spilurus. Taxonomy (NCBI): domain Eukaryota; kingdom Metazoa; phylum Chordata; class Actinopteri; order Characiformes; family Crenuchidae; genus Crenuchus; species Crenuchus spilurus. The sequence goes on along the minus strand of BRDA01008272.1, from coordinate 1,631 downwards.
CCCACAGTATGGACCTGGGATGTTTAGGTGTAATTCTGCTTCTGTGATGGCAAGAACAGCTCAACAGCAGCAGGGGTGAGTTTCTAAAGGCTCCACATCTTTCTTAGGCAGACTTTGTGAAGACAGCTGAAAGTGCAGAGAGCCAAACACTGGCCTGTACATGACTGAGAATGAAATAACAAGTTTTGAATTTGGGACCTACTCTTTTGAAGAGCTCCGTGTTTGAGTGATCTTCAAGCCACACTTCAAGTGTTCCATGCTTGGGTGATCTCCAGCCACTTTTAATTCACATCTTTGCTGAGAATTGGGTCTGTTTCAGAGAGTGGTGGCACAGTATGCGTGCGATACTGTACAACCATCTGTCAGCCGAAAAGGAGAACCACACATTGTGCATTTGGAATGAAAATCCTAAGGCTTTATTAAAACCGGCCAACTGAAGAAGCAGGGGGTGGAGGCTGCACTTCTGTTTTCCCCATCTGAATATTTTTCTCCCTCTTTTTCTTCAATTCAAATGCAGAACTGATATTTTCTAATAATGGATGATCAAGAAATGGGTGAAATGCATTTGTCTGCTTCATTTACATCACACTCCTCGATTATTAATCTGACAAAGGCATCCTAGAAAAGATCAAATGAATTTGCAATGCATGTGCAAGCAAAAGACAGATCCTCTGCCACTAATGATGCAGCATGTTTCTGCCCGTTGCCTTATCTACATACTAATATGGAGATTTGTGGTCTTGCAGACAGTCCACACTTAGGAAAGCTGTTAAAATGATTTTGAATTTTAATGAAAACCAGAGTAATACTCCTCTAACCCGAGGAGAGCGTTGTGTAGTGGATGAAGCTGAAAAGTGCTGAGAGAACGTTTCAGCAAGGGGCTACGATTTCGGCTTGACTGAGCGACTGAATCAATATGCAAATGAAAGTAGGGGCATGCAAACAACAAGCTGTGCGCAGAGCGGTGAGGAGTCGGCCTCCCGCTCCGATCTCCTTTCCGCTACTGCACCCCTGACTTCCCATCTATGTGCCAGAAACTGATGCCTCCCACCATTCAGACAGAGGCAGGAGATGCCCCCTGTCCAGGCCAACATGGGGCTTTTCAACCTTGCAGTTCTAGTTTGACCTGCCACAAAGTGTGGAGACAGATGCCCCCTACACATAGCTTTGCTTCCAGCTTTGTTGAGCACCACAGGACTCCTGGATCCTTTACTGTGCTGCCAAAGAGCAAACTGCTTAAAAATAAAAGTCAAGGGCAGTTACCTGAGCCTTTTTGTTTGTTTGCATATAAAGGTCCAACTCACTAGAAGTCAACACAAAGGCTTGAGCCTTATCAATTCATTTTGTATGTATTGTAGTTCAATGGTTTCCAACTTTTAGGTGTTTTCCCTGTTCACATATGTCAATTTCCACTTAAGAGAGGTTTGTTGATCACGTGTTTAGCTAAGAATGCCAGACACAGTTCTCCTTAAAGGAAAATCATTAGGTATACAAAACCAGTACAAATGGAGCACATGGGACACATTTCTGAATTCCTGAAATGAAGTGTCAAAGAACTATAATGTTACATACTGTTTATGTTAAATTGGGCATTTGTAGCTTGAATTTGTTTGGTGCAAAAATATATTAGG
>BRDA01008271.1:88908-100053 GCA_036984385.1 Crenuchus spilurus | reverse complement strand
TTGTCTTCACTTCACTGGCACAGTCTGCAGCTTTTGTTACTCTGCATCCCAAATACGTGAAAGAGTCTACTTGCTCCAGAAGTCTTCCTTCTACTCTGATCTTCAGTTTATCTTCAGTGTTTGTGCATGTTATAATTGATCATGTAAAACTATTTTCAGTGCTACTTAAGACTTTTTAATTCAGCTGCACTGGTACAAGTTGATAGTTTTGATTGGTGCACTATTTTCACTCCAGCATTGACAGTGAGGGGTTTAAAAACATCAGCAGCTCTACTGTGTCTGAGGCACTCATATCAGTGCAACACACAACCATCATGTCACTGTCACTGTAGTGTTGAGAATGAGCCACCACCAAAATAATACCAGCTCTGTGGTGGTATCGTGGGGGTCCTGTCCAACAGGGTGAAAGGAGGTTAACAAAGTATACAGAGAAGCAAGTGGACTACAGTCTGTAATTATATAACTACAAAGTGCACCTACTGTATATAGTCAATGAAGCTGATAAAATGTACAATGCGTGCAAATATAAGGGATACTAATGAAGTGGCCAGTGAGTGTATATATACATATCCCTTTCATATATGGCCCTTATATTCACTTCCTTTTACTCAAAGTCATTATTTGGATTAGGATTACAGAACAAGAACAAAAGCCTGGATAAAATGTGATAATGAGCTATAGAAAAAGTCCAGGTCTGCCATCAAAAGGCCATCAGAGCCTGATGGAAATGAAATACAAAGCAAAAATAGAATAGCATTTTAAAGTCACAGTATGAGAGCTTTGACTCATAATGCTTGTGGCAAGGTCTACAGGCCATTAACAAGTACAAGAGAAATGTCAATGAAATGACTACCTTGTACACTTTACTTCCTGATGAGCCAATGACACTTTTTGTATGTTTTGAGGTCAAAACAGCAGACTTACAGTCAAAGCTGCTGGTGCCACTTGGGATTTCATGACCTGGCTTTCAGAATGTGAAAAAAGAGGAATGTCTGCAAAACAGCAGGACACAGTGATGGCATGGTGGTGATTCTGTCTCCTCAAACCTCATGTGGATCAGCTGACCTATGGTTTTGTAAACATTTTTAAGACATTCAGTGACCCTGACCCAGTGCTGGACAAACCACCATAGTGTCAGTACAGAAGAAAAATAAGGTGACAGGCTTGGGCCATTTCAAGACTTTTGACAAGAAGAAGACTCCAAGGAGATATGTCAGGAAAGGATGTCACATCCCAAACATTGGTCTTTTGGGTTTTAAGGATAGTATACTATTAGACTTTGGGAGCAGACAGTGCAGGAATAAAGAGAAATCAGAAGGAAGACATGAATGGATTAGCATAATTTAATGCATATGACAATTTTTGCTATCATTGAAAACTAGGCAGAATCCACTGTGTACATTTTCACAAGAAATGCAGAAAGCAGGAGCTTCATAGACATCCCCTGCAGGGAGCTTTGCAATAATACTCCAGCATTTCTGCATAGAGCTCTAGGCTGAAACATGACTAAATGCATGTTTTTTCAGCTGGAAGACTGACTATAGCTGTGCTTAAATCTACCTGGAAAGCTCATAGTTCTCAGTTATAACTGTGCTATTTATACCTTCGACTGAATTTTTTTTTTTTCAGTAATTATTCCTAAATGCAAGATTTATGTCATTTCAGTCAGATGCCATGGCTCTCTGTACTTCGCTTTAATTCTGCCATATGCTGTGTTATATGGGCATCTAAATTAATGAAAAGTCAGTGCAGATTAGCTTTCTTCAGCCCACTGATTTAACTTCAATCAAACTTTAATTGGGGTCCAATGCCTTACGTTTTATGCATTTCTAACATAAATGTGCTAAATGTTTTGTTTACAGCACTTTTGCCTCTATACTCAGTAGTGAACAAGGAACAAAAATCAATCTCTGACTATTGCTTAGCACCAAGGGCTTAGATTAGTGGTTGGGCAACAATAACCACTTAACTACCCCCAGCAAACAAACAAACAAACGAGTGAATGCATGAACGAGTAAGGCTGTGTAATGCTGACCTTTGAATATTGAACATATAAGATATCTATTTTTATACTAGGATCTGTATTTAAAAACAAATTTAAAAACACACAGTAGCAGATTGTGACCCTGCGGCATCCCTGGCCACACTTTTTTGTGTCTGTCACATGTGAGCTATGTGCATTTGTTGTCATTCACATCAGTTCTTTGTCATGTCCACACCCTGTCTTTGTCACGTTTCATTGGTTTCACCTGTTTCTTGTTTTACTCACACCCATCCTCGTGTTTTCTGTGTTATTATGTTTGCTTTAAAAGCTTCCCTAGCTTGTCAGTGTTTATTGGTCAATGTAGATGCCTCCTGGTCACTGTATAAGTCAACCTGTTATCACAGATAAGTTTAGATAAGTTTGATTCTTGTAACACAGCCACAGTCTGTTTGTTCATGCTGTAAATAAAAGTCACAGTTTTTGCTATCAACTGCTGCCATCTCCTCCCTGTGCCCCCTGGTCACAGCGACACAGATGCAGATCAAAATCAAATGGACTTCTAGACTGAATAAGATATTTCTGCTGATTTTATATTTACTCCAGCTAGAAGCCTGACCACTAGCCTACAGTTTACAGAAGCCATGATTAGCTTGCTAGTTCATGCTAGCTAACATAATTAACTAGCAGGAGTTGAGAATTTTTTAACAATGCAAAGCCTGGTATCACTCAATACCAACTGACCAACATGACATTTGTTCTTTATCCTGTAATGTGTCTTATTCTAGGTAGCAGGTTTTCATTTTAAATAAATGGTTTTATTGGCTTTATGATTTACTAAACATGACTTATGTTATAAGAGGTGAAAAGCTGCTGATGTCACTTTTTTTTGTATAACTGTGTCTAACAGAAAGCAAAATATTTAATGTTGTGATTTGACCCTCAGATAACCCCCCCTTTAGCCAATCATATGCTAGCATGCCTAAATGTAGTCTTGGAAACAAAGCTAGGAGGCACAATCAGAATTCTCTGTCATGGCCCTACCTTCAATATGCCATCCTATGCCCATGATTAGCAGAGTGGGGGAATGGTTCCTGGTCATTTGACAAATAGCCATTATGGAATTGAATGAACAATTAATTAACTCATGTAGGACAGATACAGAGGGGCATTCAGACAACATTCAAAGCTGAATAGATCAATGCCTTTTTTAGCCTGAGGGGCAAAATGACTCCACCTTAAAAAGAAGCAGGACAATTTTTAGAGCTCTGCTGGGTAACATATTTGATTATACTGAATATACGTAAAAGTATGGATTGTTTAAAAAATAATGAATGATTAATGAAATTACTTTTTTACAATATATATACAATGTGCAAGTCAAATATGATTTTCGGGATACATAATAGCAATAGCAAAAACACAGTGCTGGGTAGCACTTCATAATACTGTCATCATAGTTAATGGATCAGAGCGGTTGAATGGGTGGTGCAAGGGATGAAGTTTCCCAGCCATTTGATAGACAGCCATTATAGAGTTTTCTAGATCACACAAATGGCCAGTCTGCCCCTTTCTCAAACTTCAAACTTTAGATGGTTTGAGAGATTGCCAGACATAAAGCATTTTTTTTACTCATCAAAACTAACATGCATCAAAACAGTTTTAATTTTTAATTAGTCTGGTCAGACAAACATATTGACTTTGGTTAAGTAATGGTTAAGGTCACATTTCCTGTGTATTTTCATGTCTTATCTGCAATGTGCAGACATCTCATCTCTCTTTCAGAGCAGCATTTCACTGCCAACTGTCAACACTTTCTACAGGAACAAAGTGTATGTACTGCAAAAAGCACATAGACCACATGTTCCTGTATTTTTAGAAGTGAAAATTCTTTTATGAAGAGAGCCAACTGAAAATAAAAATAACCACTGATTATTAACATTATTAACAGTAAAACTGTGACAACAATATATATATATATATATATATATATATATATATATATATATATATTTTTTTTTTTTTTTTTTTTTAAATATATATATCTTTATTTAAGCTATTTTTAACCTCTAAAAATTTGCATCTCTTGCAGTTGCCAAGTAACCTGACTTTAATAAACCTCAGCATTATCTCTGTGTTTGCCATCAGGTAAGAATCATGTAAAAGAAGGGTATGCTCAGCAATAGATTGGCACCTGGTCCTGGGTTTAGCTAAGTTTTTGTAATGCCCTGCCCTGCACCCAGTGAAGGGGTAGGGAGACTCACCAGGATTAAGTGAATAAGATAATGGATGCATGGTTGAATGGATGGATGGATGGCTCATGGGGTACTCGCAGTCAGCAGTGGCCCATACCTTTTGACAGCAGGCTCCAAATTCGACAGAAGTCAGTCCAAAAAAATCATCTGTGGGATGTGCTGGAACAGCAAGTCCAATCCATGGCGGCTGCACCTGACAGCTTACAGGGCTTAAAGAATCTGCTGCTAACATCTTGAAGTCAGATATCTCAGAACATCTTCAGAGGTTTTTCTAGAGTTTGTGAGTGTGTGGGTCAGAATGCTTTTGATGGCACACTAAGAACCAACAGCAAATGAGACAATGAGCCAATTAGTTGTGACTAATCAGTGTGTGAGCTGTATCGGGTGTAAATGTCATGACAGGAAACATGAAGGTTAGCAGTCGGTATGTGATCCCAGTCAAAGTAAACACTAAACTTCCATGATTACAATACCACAAGACCACTGTTGGACTCAAGTTGGGGGGACTTAATGAGTCCTCTTATTTGGTGGCCTTTCCAATAGAAAATGGTGCATTAAGTGTTTTCTATTGCAGCCCTACTAGACAATGTCCCAAAGTGAGCCCTTTTCAAGTAAAGAAAACATGATGCAGTGCTGTATAAGTTTCTCCTACAACTGTACATGAAGAAGTGTCTGGGTAGGTGCCCCTCTATTTGAGAAGTGTTCCTCCAGTGGGGAAAATTTCCCTTTTTTGTTTTTTTGCCCCTGCTCTTCAAACGTCCTTAGACTGCCACTGCTAAAAACCATACTCTAACTCAAAACTATGAGCTATCAGACTTACAGAATATAACACAAACATGAAGGAACCATATAGCAGACATACATGACAAAACCAAGAACTTTCAGTACATCACGGAGATGTTACAATCAAGACCAGACAAAAGACAAACCTGAAAAAAGATTAATTTACACAGAATGTCCTGTTTGCTTATGTACTAAAAGGATTATGAATAACTTCAATACTAATGAAGATGTGACACCAAAATTTGGCTTAAATATACCTCAGTCTGTGTGAAAAAGACTGACATGTACAATTATGATGTGGGTAGATGACTAATATCCATGGCTGTAGGAGTGGAGGCCGGCGCCCATCTAGCTGTCTCCATCTGTAGTTTGCTGCTGCATTGAGACCTTAATGCCCATAGTTGACATTGATCATTTCACCCTGAGAATTGTGCAACGATCCTTACATAATGTATCAGTATGCTGCACAGGGTTGAATGTTCATGGTGCAAATCTACTGGAAAACAAACTTCATTCAGAAGATGCAATGGGAATTTCTGAAAGAGATTGGAAACAAAGGGCTGAGACTGATTAGAGCAAGGGAATACCAAGACAGACAGTCCTGAGACCATTGGTGATCTTAGCAGTCATTGCAGAACTCCATCACTAGGCAGACCCAAGGTGGTCCTCTGACCAGTGATGTAAGGATGAGCCCATGAGCCTAAACAGAAACAGGGAGAAACCAATGCAAAAATATTCCAATAGGTAACTAAGTGCTGAGATGCAGAGCAAAGCACAGAGGAGCACAAGTTACAAAAATGTTTTGGATATTCTTCATGTCTGTGAAGATGAAATTGTATTGTGCACATGCTGCAATGACTGTGATTTTAATTGTGAAAAAAAATTGCCTTTGCAAACTCTGAAATGAATGGACAAGAGAGAGAGAGAGAGAGAGAGAGAGAGAGAGAGTGAGAGATAAACACGTCAGACTCAGTTTTCATTCAGAAACCCCTCCGTAATCTTTACATTTTATTAATACATAATTGCTATTTTGGAGCAGCTCTTTTGTATTGTTTTCTCTGGCTAGGTCTGTCAGCATTTGGGTCATGCAATCAGATTTCAGAGCAAATTATATAAGCATGATTTTAAATACTGCAAGCCATCTGTGCCTAAACAAATATTAGAAATCTCTAGAAGTGCTCAGTGAATATTTGCGTTATTAATGTACCCCACAATTCTGCATCAATTAATTCAGACATAGGTGCCAACTGTGGGCATCATCCACATTCCCAATCTTAATGGAAATTCAACAAAATTCTTGTCAATTAACATTTTCATTATGGACAGCTACGAGGGGAATTCAGGCAATATCGAAAGTTGGATGGACCAGTGCCATTTCCAGCCCAAGGTGCAACACTTTTCCACGTTAAAAATAAGCAGGATATTTAATAGGGCCTCTGCCAATTAATATTTGCATGAGAAGTAGGGAAACACAAACAACAGAGCAGCGACCATGCTTGAATATAAAGCACAGATAGTGTAAAGAAAAAAGGAATGATTAATGAAACCATTGTTTTTTTACAGTAATCAGTATTCCCTTTAGAATTGTAGTCATTTACATCCATTTGTAATTAATTACTTTTTGAGTAGCTGTATATATTATTCAACATATACATACACAGTCATGCCAGAATATTATGACCACCTACCAAATAGTGGGAGTAACTTTACAGTACATTCAATAGATAGAAGCAAAAGCAAGAAGTGCTACATTAAAGGCACTGGAGAACTGTTGACATTTGAACTCAAGAGCAAACATGTTCAAAGCTTCTTCAGAAGCTCCATCCCCAATATCCATGTATGTACATAACCAAGGTAACATTACTGGGCTTGCAGACCAAAAGACATATAGAGAAATCATGACAAGTAATAAGTTTTAGCAAGGTGTTAGGAAACTGTTGCTACAATTGCTGCTGCTAAACCAGTTGTGATTATCTATCGCAAACATTCAAAAATGGGACAAAACAATACTGAACTATTTCTGTGCAACAGCAAAAATAAGTCTGAATAGAGCCCCATCCCCCATCCCTTTCCATGCCTTTCAGCATTCTGAGGTTTCTCCACTCCAGTGTTTACATGGGTCTCCACCACTGCCTTTCGATTTCCACCCATCCTGGGCACAAGCACCCTGTTGCTGATTGGCTGCAATAGTGTTGTGTTTCTCACTTTATTTGTTTCTCATTTACAGAGCCAGGGCTGGGTCCTTTTTCCCAGTGCAAGAACAGACCTGAGAGTTAGCAAACCATGAGGAAATATTAGCTGTTTGAAATCACATACAGCACCTTTAACACCTTAATCACTACCATGAAGAAATTCTTGTCAATTACTCTGTTGAATTAATGATTAAAATGGTTTACTATTAATTAGTTAAGAGACTTACATTTCCTGCAGAACTATGTGCTAAGTACGTCTTCTTTATAATAACTACTAATTAATTAATGATCACATTCATTTTCATTAACATCATAATCTATTGTATATACTGTAATTAAGTAATCTTTTACATTTTTGATTTTGGTCATTGTTACAGATATGAACAATTCATTGCAGATGCCATGTACATTAAATGTTATTACTATTCAAATGTAACAATTCAGGAAGTTTCCTTTGGCATCTTAGAGATTATGACACTAGCATCTGCAACTGTATTTTCAAAATGCCTTAAGAGTACATATTTAAATTTCAAAATGTTTGATCTTAATAATTTTCTATCCTCATTATTTTTAGATGGATTGCCATTTGTCAAAAAGAACCTGAACCTGTGTGTACTTAGAAAACCCAAGAAGCCAACTGACAAAGGCTCTGATGTCAGATAAATCAATAGTTTACAATTAACTTCTGTGTAGTTAATATTTTCTAGTAGCTGATTGTAGGGATTATGGAGATAATGCAACATTCTTTCTTGCTTAGTCCATTCATAGTTATCCATTAAATATGACTATTATATTATAAAGTGTAGAGCATGAGTAGGGTGTATATAGCATGAATAGTGTGGTGTTACAGCAATGGAGCATCTAACACAGAGGAAAGAACAAGATCGAGGCACTTTGTATTCTTTCACATGCCTTTTAACTGTCAGCCTCACCACTCTTGGTAGTCTCGATAAAGCCCAGTTGACAGTTCTGCAATGATCTCTGTATTTGTGGTAGTTTCATTGCAGCATTGAGGAGAACTAGATACTTGAATGGTTGTGTGTTGGTTAAAATACTACCAGCTTGTCACACATCTGTGGTTATTTGATTATTTAAAGGAACATGACTGACATGTCTGAAACATGGCAATTTTGGAGATCTAATTCCATAACCATGGTTCTGGAGCAGTGTTGTCTGGAAACCAGAAGAAGAGTGTAGTTTAACTTATACTTGGCTGTGGTTATGTTGCTGCATATATATTTTTGCACACTGCACTCTTCTGCATTTGAGATGCCTCTATCAGTGCAATGCAAAAAAGCACCTCACAAAAACTAGAAAAAATATAAAATAAAACTAGACATAAATCCGTATATTAAGCAAAAAAATCTGCCAATAGGGTAAGCACATTTTGCTTAGTAAGATTTCTTAAAATAAGCAAAATAACATTACACTTGCAGTGCTTTTTAAGACAAAAAATCTTGGCAGAAAAAAAGCAATAATATATGCTCATTTTACTTGCTAAGATTTTGTTTTTGAGTGCAAACCATAGTCATACCCTGTAACTGGTAAATAAAGCTCAAGATGAGGTGAAATATCTTATTAAGAAAAAAATTAGACATATGTTCTTAGAATGAGCTTAATTTTCTTGTGCAAAACTTGCTTGTTAAGAATTTTTTTTTCTTTTTAGACAAAAAATAAGAAAAAATGTCCATAAAGAAAGGTTTTTTTACTTTCTTAAAAATCATTTTTTGTAGTGTAGTATTACTTTCACAATCAGTCTTATTTATATATTACATTAACTTACACGATTGGTAGCACACTATATGTCCAAATGTTTGTGGACACCCTTTCTAATTTACTTTAAGTTGCAACCACTCCTTACATAGATGTGCAAAATGCACAAACAGCTTGTGAAGTCCCTGTACAGAAACATTGCTAATAGAATACTCTCTGGAGCAGAGTACCCACCTATTAGCACCATGCCAAATGCCAGGTGTGTTATGTAGGTACATTTTTGGATGCGTTGGGGATGAGGTGGGTGGGTGATCATCCAACATTCTGACCTCACTTTTGTTGCTGAATGCAATCAAATCCTCACAGCAATCTTTTAAAATCTAATAGAAAGCATTCCCTGGACAGTACAGACAGTTTTCCAAAAAGCACAAGAATACAACACCTTTTTATTACTATTGGTTTTGGAAGAATCAATGAATGAGCAGATGTTCCAATAATTTTGGATAATAAATTTTAACTGATTTGGATGTTTAAGTATCTTAAGGATCTTCTTGCCTTCTGTCTTCTGTGTGCAGGTTAGAAATACTTCATGTGCATAGTAAACATAAGAAAAGGAATTCTCTATGCGGTTTCAGTTTCACCACTTCTGGGTCACACATCACAGATCTCAGGTGGTGTGGGTGTTTGAAAGAGCACATAAAGTGGAGATTAAAGTAAATGTACGGTGCGTCAGGGAATTCCTGGGAACATTCATGCCATTTGCCTTGCTGGATTACATTAAAATATTATATTCAGGCCTCAGGACTAATGCAGAGCCAAAGGGGAGCTTATATTAATTAGACTGAACATGAGAAGTGCCAAATTTGCATTTAATTGTCTACATATGAACCAACATATTCAGCACAGATCTCTTAACAGTGCTGCAGACGAGTGTTGAGGAAATGTGTAGACTGATATAAACTGTGCTACAGCGTGTTGTCCAAATGTAAAGCAAATGTAGCAAAAGACTTCGGCTGTCTGTGAGAATTGCCTAAATTAATACCTTCTAAATATCAACATGGATTAGCAGCATTTTTACAAATCCCTTTGATGACAATGCCAATAAGCATAATTATCCTAATCAATTTGTAATCCCTCTTTTCTGTGAAGAGGAAATGACATTTGAAAAGTCTGTGGTTTTCAGTGAAGGATGGTGGTCTCTCCACACGACAGAAGTTGCAGTGAATGTCAATGAAAAATGGAAATAGTTGAGAGCCATTACTTCCAAGCCATTAGAGAAGACAGACTGCAATCTCTTGCAATCATCTGTGTTATTTCTTCTGATATTCTGGCTGTGGGTCACAGGAGAGTATGTGTGTGTATGAGATTTTGCCACACACTCTTCTGCCACAGATTCGCTCTTCACTCGGTGCTGCTGGTATTCTTTGGTCATAGATGATTGCGAATGTGCTCTCTAATCGAGATTCAAGCTTCAAGTCTTAGAGTTTGAAGAAACCTGCAAGCAGGGTTTGTAATGCTATTGTTTGAACTCAAGTATACAAGAAGTAAACATGCGTATTTCATTTGCCTCAGTACATAATTAAAGTAGGCCGTCTATCGGTTGTTTTCACTGCACTGCTCAGTTCAGCCATGAGTCAGACTGTTCCCCACAGTGGACCACAAGCAGGCCTACTGAAGTGCTCAAAGGAACATAAAAGTGAATAAAGATAAGTGTGCAGGAGTCCAGGCTTTTGTTATTTCACTTTGTAGATCCCCACCTTTCATTTCTCATCCACAGTTTCTCACATGTGATTTCTCACATGTTTCACTGCAACACACTGCAGTCCAGGTACAATTTCACAAATAAAGGTTTATTTGTGGTGACAGCACAGAAGAAGCACTTTTGGTTCCTTAAATAATCTTCCAGTATATGGTTCTGTAAGGAACCACGTATGCACTGCAAAAAATAACATATTAACAAGCAAGAAAATCTTGAAAATCAACAATAGGTTGTTTTTTTCATCTAAGAATAACTGACTTGTATGTGTTAGATAAATACTCTAGTTTGTCTAGGATTATCTTATTAAGATTAGTTTTCTAGTTTTTCATTATTTTTTATTTAAAGAATAAAGTAAAATCTTTTAGGAATTTTGATCTTTTGATTAGAATTATTCTATTAGGATCTGTTTGATCTCATAAATAGATTGTGTATGTTCAGTCAATAAGAATCTACTTTTTTTGT